>JAGDQP010003990.1:0-56871 GCA_022664845.1 Lepisma saccharinum | reverse complement strand
TGTATGTATGTATGTATATATATATATATATATATATATATATATATATATATATATATATATATATATAAACGCATTCTCTGTTCGTTAGTAAGTGCCACGCCTCTAGCTTCGTTTGTTTCTCCAAGGAAATAATCACTTAACTACTTCATGTTTTCTTTATCAAAGCGATACAGAGTTTTATAGTAAACTTCGCAAGTGTTTCTGCGATTCTTGTATATTTTTCGTTGTCGTAAATTTATGAATGCAGCCATTCCTACATGGCTTGAGTCAGCAAATAAGGCGACTCAAGATTTTTCGAGGAGTACTCCGAGGTGTAAGGGTATTCATACGAATAAAGAGCCATCTCGATAGTGCTGACTCCTTGCTCCTGCGCTGAGTGACTTCTCAAACAGCTCGCGCAACTTTCTCATCTTTACTCATACCAAAAGGAGTAACTCTCCAAAATTGGAGTAAACTCATCTTACTCAACTTGAACCAATAAGTCAGAACTTGTAAAATTTCTCTTCCATGAACAGTAGAGCTTTTCAATTGAAGTTAGTGAAGCTGCACTTCACCTATTATTTTGTTCCTTCATTGACTAAATAAAGAAAACTTGTTTTTGAGAGAAAATGAAGTAGACATAATAATATTCTAGCAGAAACACCAAATAAACTGTTTCCAATTTTGTATCGAGCATAAGTAAATATTCTAGCGCTGGAAGGCATCGTATTCTTGTGAAGTTGAAAATGTTATTTTTACCTTCAAAAAAATCTAGCTATAAGTGTTTTCTATGGTGGGGACAATTTTACCGTAAAGAATATTTTTCCGTTGACGGGACGATGAACTTCACTTCTGGTTGCCATGATAACCTAGACGCTGCAGGCTATACTGGCCAGTGCGAGATAGCGGAAGAGAATCTGCAATCTGCTTTCAACGAAGTCACTTCTCTTCCGAGTTTCGGCTGTTCAGTGTGCAAGTAAAGTAAATTTGTCCCCACTGTATCAGTACCATGTGTACCTGTACAATTGTTCGTCTTTTGTTCATGTATGTATAGTGAAGAAAGGTATTTATTTCTTCATTTTGAGGAAGTTTTATTAATATATTTTTAATGAAAAATAAAAACAAACTAAGCAAGTACTGTTGTACATATTTTGTGTTTGAAATTTATTTAATAAACAGTTAACTTTATTTTAAAAACACACAGCCAGCGTAACGGATTCAATGTTCTAACATCTTCCTCAGACAACACATTAAAACACACTAACAGTTCATAAAATGTGCCAGAAGGCCCAGAGATCATCCGCCAATCACATCCCAGAATCCGTTCACTTTCCAAAACTCAACACATTGTAGCCAATCACAGTCCTTCTCTCTCACAGGCCCCGTCAACTATACTGCTATCACAATCTAGTAACAGGTAACAATATAACAAGGAAATATAATGGAGGCACAAAAATATACTAGATAAACAAATACGTAATAAATACATAATTAAATAAAAATATAAAATAAATAAATAGGCCAAAAATATAACAAATAAATACTAAATAAAAAATAAATAAATAATCCAAAGGAAACTTAAAAAATAAAAATCTTAACTAATTAAATCATAAAGAACCAGGGGGGGGGGGCTATCCAACAGTCCCTATTTTCTGGAAGACTTTCTCCCCTCTTCTCTCCCCATTCCTCATTTATGCTCAAGCCACCATTCCAGTTCATCGCTTTATTCCCGTTTCCCTAATTCTCCTCGCTTCTTTCCACTTCCTAACCAACATCCTTTCCTCTTGTTCTAGTACCTCCGCCACTTCCCAGTCTATGCGCCTCTTCCTGTAAATGGCATTTCTGTCTCTTTTCAATCTTATGCCATCCTTGTGTTGCTTAAGCCTTTCCTTTAATTTCTTTTTCGTCTCTCCTATATACACTGAATCACAGTTCATGCACGGAACACTATATACCACTCCTCTTTCTTCTTCTCTCTTTAGAGCACATTTCTTCTTGTTTCTCACCAACTCCAAGACCCTTTTCCTTTCCTTCCTATATGTTTTCAACTCCTGCCTTCCCTAACAACCGCTTGATTTTCTCGGTCATTCTTCCTCCACTTTCTATCCAAACCACTTTTTCTTTTCACTTTCTTTTTGTGCCATATTCTCCTCCTGATCATTCTTCTGTCATCCTCACTATAACCATTTTCCTATAATTGTTCTCAAATACTTTCCACATTTTTCTTCTTTTGATCTTCTTCCGTGTTAATCTTCTCTATTCTTTCTTCCATGTTCCTTATGAAATTTTATTTTGCCATTTCATCAACGTCACTCCTCTTGTGGTAAAAAAACTCCTGCTGTACATTTCTTCAGAAACCATAAAGATACAAATCTCCCGTCTTTCGTTTTCTCAACCCTAATATCCAAGAAAATCAATACTTTGTTTTCCTCCATCTCACTTTCCAAAAACACCCCTTTGCCGTTATCATCGAGTTCCTTAATGAATATATCTAATGATGTTCTTGAGCCTTTCCAAATACCCAGACAGTCATCAACGTACCTACAAAACAGTAGTAATCGGTCCTTTCCTTTCTCCATCACCATTCTTTCCCAATCATTCATCACCAAATCTGATAACACTGGGCTTATACACGATCCTATACTGAGGCCTTCTTTCGCACGAACTATCTTGTCACCTATCTTACAAAACTTATTCTTCCATACCGCTTTTAGAGCCTTCTGCATTCTATCACTATCCCACCCTTCTATAACTTTCCGACCCATTTCTTGATTCACTATACGCAATATTTCCTCTCTACGTAGACTCGGAAACATGCTTTTCACATCAACACTGAACATCACCGTACTTTCCCTCTTCATCAACATTTATGAATTAAGTATGGATATATTAAGTATGGAGTTTTAATTAAATTAAGTATGGATACAAGGCCTAAATATACTTATATCCACATTAATAAACAGGTATTCCTTCATGACTATTTTCAGAAAATAATCTAAAAATATTTTTCTTTAAGGGAATTACTATTTCGACATGGTATTTTTATAGACAAATATCCTTTTATGTATGTCACAGCTGTAATAGACCTAGTGCCAAGTGAGTTGATCCCAGTGCTACGTACAACGAATTAATTTTAAGTGTTCTACTTCTGTAGTTATGTATGAGATCCTTGACTAAGCTACAGAGTCCAGTCTCATTATAAGGCTATGTTAATGGTTGACATTTCTAAAATGCTAACCCTAAACTTACCTTTAATATACTCTGTCTGGGTAAAGTAGAATATTTCAGTTTAAGATAATAGAGATTTCACTGACTTGTAAGGTGGGGTGGAATGGATTTGTAGAATTAACAAGGTGGTATGGCTGGAACTAAAGGTGTGGTCGTCAAACTTCATCCATATGTGTAAAATGTTAAATACATTTTTAGTCTGAATATATAGCTTTAAAGATGCCGTCCGCTACGTTCCCTTTTCCACCCTTATTTATATGTATTTTAAACAAGCCATCCTCTAATTTAATTAATACTTTTTTCTCTATCCACTGCCTTCCTGTAATAGTAATATTAAACTTTCAGCACTCAGCATGTATAAAGGTCCTTCAATGTTGTTTTTATGCAAATGATTTTTGGGTTGGGAAAGCCAGCACTTTTCCGCATTTACAAGACCCAGAATATGAGGCTAGTTATTCTTTCCTCTTGCACTTTCACGGAATATCACTTTCGTCACTGATTTTGACTTCATCTATGATATTTAGGCAACTTTCGTTCAGTAGCTACCATCCCTGCATTTGCTTGCTCTACCAACTGAGTTACGGCTGTTTGGCCCTCCTCACTAATGTACATTAATTTGAATCCATCTAATATTGGCATTGGAAATGTGCGTATTAAACCACAAAGTAATACTGCCACGTTACGTCGATAGGTATAGTATTCTGAAAAGAAGGACAAAGTCTCAGTTTAAATCCCTGCGCTGCGATAGTTCATGCAACTGGTGTTTTAATTTATTCCGTTCTTTCCACTTCACATTTAAAAGGTGGGATGTTCAAATTGAAAACTTTATGTTTGGCAGTTATTTAGTACTCTCTCCTCAGTTAATGATATTTATACAAATAAACAATAAATATACTGCATAACTACTCCATGCCAGTCTAGTACTTTAATCTCTGTTCTACAATTAGAAAATTCTTCTATAATTCTTCAGCTTTGCTACTGCCGAACGACTTGTAAATGAAATTTAGAAAAGTCCTGCATTTTTCTTATCGTGTATAACAACATTCATGTTTGTTGTTCCAAAGCTCAGTCGTCGGCAAAATTTGTCATATCTTCAACTATATTTACATATGGATAGATAGATAGACCCTTCGTGGGTCCCAACTTTAAGCAGTTAATTACTCTACAAATATTCATCAACATTGAGTATGATGATTAGTGGCATTTCGGGTAAACTAGTCAGCACATGAAATTCGGCATCAGTAGAGAATGGGAATATTAATGATTTTATGCACTTCACTTGATTTTGATCACGAGCAGCCACTGTCCAGATTTCGGCAGCTGTTGGAAAACAAAGTTCTATACATTACCAGCGGACAAGAGTGCCTTAAGTTGTGACTAAGAACTGTGAGCAACGTGTCAGATCTTAAATTCACCTAAGAATAAGCTGACACAAGAGTAGTTATGCATGCATACCACTCCATTAAATCGGGGTATGCAAATATGATTATTGATAGTGATGATAATGGCACTGACGTAGGTGTACTTGCTGCAATTCCAGCATTTAAGGATCTTGGAGGATGTGTTGTGATTAGATCTGGAATAGCAAGTCGTCAGAACTGCTATGACATGAATGAGATGCATGAGCTCCTAGGTGAAGACATCTGTTCAGCTCTGCCAGGTCTACATGCTCTCACAGGTTGTGATACCGTAAGCGAGTTTGTTGGTTAAGTGGAAATCGCTGCATTTAAACTACATTGTACGAAGAAAATGTTTTTATCGGCTCTGTCATGGCTTGGTAAGAACTTTGGAGTCGAAACAGAAAAAATGAAAGACATCGAGAAATTCGTATGTAAAATATATGCTCATACAGCAAGTGGAGTGAATGAGCTGCGATATTTCATATTTTGTACAAAAAAAAAAAAAAAAAAAAGTTTGCTGAATCCCATCTCCTCCCTCCTTGTCAGAATGTTCTTCAAAAGCACATCCACCGTGCTAACTACCAGGTTACTATTTGGATTAATGCTTTAGAGAGTAAACCAGCAACGTTCCATGGTTGGATTTTACGCCATACGCAACATGAAGAGGGTATGTTTGATGTAGATTGGATGGATTGCCACCAGCTCCAGAAGCTGTGTTGGAACTGTTATCGTGTTCCTGCCCTAAACGTTGTGACAATCGTGCTTGCCCTTGTATGAACAACAAATTACCTTGTTCAGATCTATGTGCTATTGAGTCTTGTACGAACTACACAAATGAAAGCGATGGACCTGATGTATCAAATCATGAAAACGACTCAGATTGTGAATAATTTTACATGCACAATTATTTTCACTTTCTAATAGTTTTGTGATATATATATTTATTTGGTATTGTTTCGATCATACTGTAGCCTACCATCCATCCAATGTGCTTTTGTTCATAATCAATGTAAAAGCTAGTCATCTAAAGGTTCGTTTAAGAAGGCTTAAATTCATTCACAATGTATTGTTTTTACAGTCACAACAAGCTAGTGCTTAACATATTCATAATTCGAAAATTTATTTTATTTCCAACTGTGATCAAAATGACGAGTGGTTTATTTGTTTATATCTCATTGTTTTTATCCAGTATTTGAACGGATCTATTGAGGTTGAAAGTTCAGAAAGAAGTGGCCGGTCTCCTCAACCTCCCATAAAAATCGTGCATCTTCAATATGTGAACTTCAAAAGCAATTTCATTATATGCAAATTACTCACAAACCTGATCCTGGATTTGACCTCCGCCCCAAACCAAAAAGTTCTACATACGCACCTGGCTGCGTAATATGAAGAATTTTCTTCATTTACAATAAGTATTCTATCAAAATTTTGAAATAATGAATGCAACCAACTTTTTGAAATAAGAGAATAAAATATTACATGCTGCCATGAAATTATACGAACCTTATGCCACATAAAATCGAATAGTTCTCTTATTTGTAATGATACAGACATAATATACATATTGTTAGAAAGGTAGCATTGTGCGCTATCATGTTTATTTAAAGGTGTTTTTCCGTAAGTGTGATAGTTTCGTAGTTCTTTGTCATTAAAGAAAATATTTGAAACAGACACAACTAAACTGTTTGAATAAAAACCGCTATATTTGAATATTACAGCTGTAAATAAAACAATACCACATTTGATTACTTAGACTACACCCTTACCTTCAATTTGATAAATCAACGAAGTCTAGCTTTATCATGTGAGAAGATATTGCCGTTTAAATGCAAGTGGATGTTTTGCTCTCGGACGCCATATTATGACGTCATAAAAAAAACAAAAGCTACCGAAAATCGACAAGCATCATGCATAATATGCCCAAGTATTGTAGAATCGAACTGCGTGTGTGAAATTTACTCCCTCGAGATGAAACCGAACCCCCTCTTTTTGAGGGTCTGGCTCAACGACTATGTGCAATAGGAGCCAAATTAAAGTCCTGGTACGGAGATTGAGAACCACCCTGTATACAGAATGTATTCAACTTTTCAATTCACTAATAAAAATCACTAAAACATTCACATGTTAACTGACGATAAGAAATAGAATAAAAAATGACAAAATTAATTGCATACACAATAAACAATCACACATTTAAAAAAAAAAAAAAAAAAAAAAAAACGGCACATCTAGCGCCAGGCCGAAGAAATGGGAAAAGGGACATTAAGTTGAAGGTGTTGCTCCTTTAACACCGAAAATTTCAGAATTTTAAAAGGTGGTGTTTTCTAACAAATGGCGTCCAAAAATGGTTCCTCGGCAGTTTTCAACAATTCAGAGTCTTGCAGGGCCCAAGATACTCATTTTAGGTGAAAACTAAGATAAGATCCTTATAGAAGTCGGTTATATCTATCAGATGTAAAATCCCGCATCTTAATACGACCCGAATTAATAAATTATCAAAAATCAGAAATTTCGGATTAAATTTGGCAATATTGCAATTAATTTCCTGGAAAAGTAGCCACTTAGCAGGAATAATTTTTACATACGATAAAATATAACATAAGACAAGTATTATGCTTTTTATTTCATGCAAATCCGTAAATCACTCTGGAAAACTGATTTTAAAAAAGAATATTCATTTTTATATTTGATGCCAGAATGACCTTTGCAGCTATTTTGAGAGCCTGTAATTCTTCACAGAATTTGTTTTCGGGAAAACAAAACAAAAATATCTGTCTTTATTTTGCATATACTTGAAGAAAAAAAGTATCAGAGATCTGAGACAGCCAATGGGACAATTGATGGTTTACCTGGATGAATTGAAATGGAAGTACTTAATGGAGAAAATTAAATAATTTTGCAGTTATAATGTAATTTTCCGACAAAACTCTGGAATCCTACAGTACTAAACAGTGCCAAAAGATGGCGAGAAATATGCGATGCCAAAAAGAATACTAAAACCAATGTTGCAGAAGGGTTTAGTATTTTCAAGAATACATATTGGAGTACAAAAAACGAAGTTTGATGATGCCCTCTAACTAGATACGTTTATCCAACGATGCAAATCAGAATATTTGCAGCTATCGTTTTACCAAATGTAGTTGGAGTTATGTCAAATGCTATGACATCATATATAACATTCATCTACTACATGTATGCGTACCGGAGTGTTCGTGTTATGTGAATGTTACTTTCATGCAGATGTTAAGTATTACTTATAGTTTGTTGACTAATTTGTTCGTATACCTGATTTGAAGAGAACATCGAATTCTACCAATAAAACAACAAAAATAGGCAAGTTTTTACACAAATGAGTTTACTTGATGCATTGACGTCATTTGTGACGATAAACTTTTAATAAACGTTGGTAAACTTTATTTTTATATGGGCCAGTCTAGTAACTCTGGACTTCGGCCCGTCACGATTCGCCTTTAGCTGTTAAAATCCACACCCATGCCGGGACTCGAACACGGGACCTTCGAGCCGATGGTCTACCGCCGCAGACCGCTCGGCCGGTGTCATTTGTGACGATGCCGCCAAAACTTTCAGTACCTGTAGCTCCAACCCTACGCATGTTTCGTAATTTCTTGAAACGATATCTTTTATGTTGATGTAAATAATCACCTCCCGAAGTTTGCGCCATTATTTGAGACACACCCTGTATAAGCATAGACCTCATAATAGACAGACTTATCACGCTTACTCATTTCTTGCGGCACTAAAACTAATGGGTTTTTCTTCAGAGCACGCGATTTTGAATCCATCCGCTAGGTAGCTATGCCATAGACCTCATAGTAGAATATGACGTCAATGGCAGAGCTACCTAGCGGATGGATTCAAAATCTCGTGCTCTGAACAAAAATCTATATCAGTTTTAGCGCAGGCAGAAATGGGGAAGCGTGATAAGTCTATCTATTATGAGGTCTATGGTATAAGTAAGTGTTCTACGGGGTTCACGGAAAGTAGTGCTACGAATTCCTCTTAATTTCACTTTTCTTTTTAATATTTATATTTGCTGTTTCACAAGCGAAATCAATTTGCTATGTGCACCTGGACAAAAATGTTACGTCCGTTACAGGCTTTTAAAAAACTACGACAGGAAAACTATATGAGTAGTTCGGAAACTTTACAGTAGTAAAGAAGTACATATCCTGCCCTACAGTTAAAATTTTAGGGCTTAAAACATTACTACTTTCGCAGAAAATGCAATTTCAATAAGTACTGAAAAATCATGTCCAATTTACACCCTCCATTCCGAAAGAAACCGAACTTTTGAAAACAAACAGTACCACTAGTGCCATCTGTTGTAATATTTTACCGGTAGATGGCGTAGTCCCTCATTGACAACTGGTATAAATGTCATGACATTTGGATGCACGGCAACAAAGTTATTGCGTTTCAACTGTTAGTGTGTTGTGTACATCGGTCGGAAAATGAGTTTCAAACAACGAGCTGCAATTGAGTTTTGTGTTAAACTGGGTAAACCTTTTACTGAAACGCACCAAATGCTACAAAATGCATATGGTGATGAGTGTCTATCCCGTACGCAAGTTTACGAGTGGTTCAGGCGATTCAAATCGGGTAGAGAGACGCTGGATGATGACGAAAGATCAGGCCGTCCCAGAACCGGATTATCGGAAGAAAACATCGAAAAAGTGCGTGAATTCATCAAACATAACAAAAAAGCGTCGGTGAAAGTTATTGAAATGGAATTTGGCATTCCTCAAACAACCGCATACCGCATTTTGACCGAAGTTTTGGGCCTTAAGAAGGTTAATTCGCGGTTTGTACCACACAAACTCACCGAAGACCAAAAAGTTGATCGAATTGCGCATTGCAAAGACATTGTTAAAAGTGCTCGGCAGGATCAAAACTTCTTGAAATCGATTGTAACTGGTGACGAGACGTGGTGTTTTGACTATGAGCCCGAAACAAAGCTGCAAAGTGCTGAATGGAGAGCGCCGGATGAAGGACCACCCAAAAAAAGTCGCTTGGTGAAGTCAAAAGTTAAGGTGATGCTGATTTGTTTTTACGATTCAAAAGGAATTATCCACAAAGAATTTGTTCAGCCCGGCCAGACAGTCACTGGAGAGTTTTACTTGGGCGTCATGAAGCGTTTGCTGGCAAGAATTCGTCGTATTCGGCCCGAATATCGAGAAATCGGCAGTTGGACTCTTTTGGACGATAATGCACCATCACATCGTTCGCGACTTGTAACTGAATTTTTGGTCAAAAATCACATTATTCGTTTGCATCATCCGCCCTATTCACCAGATCTCGCTCCTTGCGATTTCTATCTGTTCCCGAAACTGCATTTGGCGATGAAAGGAAAGTGGCACGCATCGATTGAAGCCATTGAGAAGGCGACGACCGCCGTCCTAAAGACCATTCCAATAAAGGACATGGAGAAGTCGTTTGACAACTTGTTGGAGCGTGCAAATATGTGTATCGATGCAGAAGGGGAATACATTGATTAATAAAAATGATTTGTTCCAAAATGTACATTGTTTTTTTGTTTTTTTAAAAAGTTCGGTTTCTTTTGGAATGGAGGGTGTATGTTACGTCCGTTACGAAAACTCAAAACTCTGAACTTTTAAACTATTCAAGAAGCAATCACATTTTTTCCCACAGAATACAAATCAATTCATGGCCTATATTTGAGTAACGTTTTAACTCTGAAATGTAACATCTTTATAAAAGACATTCATAAATGTGTAAAAGTGCTGTGCGAATATTGCGTCAGTTACGCTGGAATGCACCTTATAGGTTTCGATTGCAAAAGTGGTGCCCCTAAGGACAAGGGACAAAAGAATAGCTATTTTTGTTTGGTAAGGAGGAAATTTAAATAATAAAGTTTGGATATGGTTGGTAGGTTTTGTGAACAAAAGTGGTACAGGTATTGTTTTCTCGAGGTGTCCATCTTTGTTTTTTCAACCAAGTGAACTGGATAAAACAAAAAGCCAAATGCTACACATCATTTTTTCTATTCTAATCAATCACAACTAATCTAATACCTTGAAATGACACTTACTGCAGTATCCTGATTATTTCCTGCAACTCTCAACGCATCCAGCACTTCTTCCTTTGGAAAACCCATTTCAATTAAATTTGCCAGAGCTTTTTGATTTGGTCGAAATTCTCTCCGTCTGTAGGCACGAAATGACTCAAGAAGAGATCCAACAGAGCGTGCTCTCGTACGAGGTCCAGGAGTTACGTCAGAAGTAGTAGATATAGTACTTTCTCTTCTCGACTGAGGCTCTGATACTCCTCCAGCTGCTTCTCCACCCTCCGCTCTGTTTTCAGCTGATGCTGTGGAGTCATTAATCTCTTCAGCATGTTCAAGGAGCCATTCCAAAGCATCGGATGCGTTCATCCTGGAAAACCAAACTTCATAATAAAGACTGAACTACTTGGTTGTGATTTGATTTCAATGTTCAATTAATATCTTCATCTTACATGCGCATATTAAAAAATTCACACTTTAAGGGTAAATACATACTCAACTCAGACGTAACATCATCCCAAGCAGTTTAGTAAAAAAGGCATTTGAATATAAATATATTCAAATTAAATTCGCTCCAAGCAAGTTAAGAACCACTAGAAATTAGCTATTTTTAGAACTGTTTAGTGTTTGTTTATTTATTACGTATTACAGCACTTTGGCTCCACTATTTACAACCTCGAACCACAGGAAACAATGCTCAGAAAATTCAATTATTAGTACAAAATTCTACTATTGTCATATTCTTCCTGTACTAAACAATCTTGAAATTCTCACAATGTATCACGGAAGACTAGAATTATCTTCGTCTAATATACAAAATATTAATGATATACTTGATTATCTGACCAGTAAGTTGACTAAACATACAAAAATACACAATCGCTTTAAACATGATATTTATAATGACACAAAGTTACGTCGCGGTTCTTCCTTATCAGTATCAGTCCCAAAGCCTGCAGATCAGTATCTACAAAAATTTAAATAATATATGTGTGTGTTAAAAATAGCATAAATACAGGGTCTGAAATGATGGTGCAAACTTCGGGGGATCGAAACAAAAATAGGTTCCTTTTAAAAAAATTCCGAAACCTGATTAGTTTTGGAGCTACAGGCGCTCGAAGTTATGGCGGTATCGTCACAAATGATGTCACATCTCGACAAGTAATGATGTAAGCGATTGGTGGGGAAGGTACGGGAGGGAAATGAATTCCTTGGACGCAGAAAGTAGTGTGATGAGTCAGTTGTTTCTATGATGAACCCTCTTTTAATTTGAACATCCTGTATTATTTGTAATCATTAATAAGGGTTAGGTGGTATACTAGCCTTTGCCTGACCCTCGCCCCGATTAGTTTTATTAGTATTATTATAATTACATTTACATGTGAATGTGCAATATGGTAAAGACTGACGTATGTAGGTATTAATATAATTTATATAAATTAAGTGGAAAACGTAAGCAATTGTCTTTTTATCAACAAAAGATTCATTAGCTTACTGAGAAAAAAATCTGTGCATGAGATGCAGGTTCGAATGGCTTTTTGATAAGGTGCTTGAACATTGGATAAAATTCCATATACTAAGAGGTCGAAACAAAATTTACTTCTTAAAACACTTTTAAATCCCAAACATGGCATGCAATGGGTGCCCGGATATTTAGGAGTAAATTTTCACACTATTTTCATAATTAAAGCATATTATATTTTGCTGATTTTTTTTGCATCCTTTTAAAAGTTCTGCCTCTTTGTTCATAGTAGTTACTTGCGGACTATTACAGTTTTTGTTCCTAAGACGGTTTATATGGCTATTATGACCACAATAATTTAGAATTATCTTCCTTCTCTAATTTGTTACTGGTTGATGTGTTACTTGATTGTATTTCTGGCCATTAGGCATCTATGGCTCAGGTCAGGACAGAGATGGGGAAAGGATGCGGGAAGGAGTCGGCCAGGGCCTAATTTGAATGTAATATCCCTCTATTTGCCTGGTGTGAAAATTGAACTACGTTCATAGCTACTAACCTATCCATTTGTCGATCAGAATTTAGAGTGAATTGACCAAGTTTGTCTACCTCTATATTTGAGAATCATCCCCTGTGATACACGTACCTTTGTTTTATTTACAGTAGAAGTATCTTTCTTCACTACACAGTTAAAGATGCAAATGTTCCTTAATACTGTCTATGCGCTTTCACTTTTCTTCTTCTTCTAAGAAACACATATTGGCTAAAGTTCGTAGTTTCTAACAAGTTCGTTTAAACTAGAGGATGTTCTGATCCGATGTAAAGTTTTAGATGTTAAACACGATTCAGTAGAATACGATACAATGTGAAGTGTACTGGACGGAGTCTATGATACAACTCAGAAGACTAGCTTTACTGGCATGCGGTCTTAAAGGTTTTGCTGGGTTTTATAGTGTTCCTAATTGAGTTCATTTCTCAGAAATGGTTGTAGTCAAGGATGGGATAGAAAATGTTCGTAATATCTTGTCTTGTGGAAGTTGAAAACTCCTTGGTTTTTCATACAAATAGAAACTATATTTGTTATTAGAATGAAATTTGGGAAGCAGTTGCCAAGTGCCTCCATACATATGTCTTTCGAAATAAGAAGGGAGTTGGTATCAGAAAGCATGAGGTAACTGTGACTTGTCCTTATTTCTTTCCCTTGTATTGTTGTAATCCACTCATATCACTGATCACTTATTAAACATTTATTACTCATGTGTTCACCTACTTCTCTTGTATCCCACGCGTGTTGGTCTAAACACTTGTTCTACTGTGCTCTATATTCCTGGGTGTTGAAAGATAACATACTTCTTTTTTCTTCTTAAATGATTGTTCATAACTTATCCATCTGCTATTGTTTTGTAATGTTACTTTTCCCTATCATTTGTGAATTGGAATGACCACGGTTTCTCATGTCGTTGCTTAGAACTTGTCGGTTGTAATGTTCATAGAATAGATGAATGTTTTCTTACTTTTTAATTATCGTCGCTTGTCTCTGAATAAAAATTTATTTCTAATTTCGTATTTTGTGTATCTTAAAACAGGGCCGATTTTTCTTTGATTTCATTTAATTTTATTTGTAACTCTCCTCAATCCAATATATATAATAATAATAAATCAAAGCCATATTCAATCCACTAGTGGATGAGGCCTCTCCCCGAAGGGAGGAGTTGGTCTACTGCTCCCACGCTGACCAAATGGGTTGCGAGAGGAGAGTCGAAGCTCTCACTGTAATCGCCACTGTCTTTTATTCACAGCAGCTCCCCAATTGTCCTCACGGTACTGAATCAACACCGAAATTTTTTAGTATTCTTGAATCGCCGTCATGCATACTTACAAGGAGAGCGTCAACATTGTCATGCCGAAACCTACCCTCGAATTTTTCGTACGTGTCGAATACACCAAAATAAAACTCCACACAAAATTTGAAGTGCCAATTCAAAGTGCAAGTGGGCTAAAAAATTTGTCAAAAACCTGAAAGTTTTGCTGCCATCAGGTTCGAATCAGGTTTTTTCAGGATTCAATCAGGATTGATTAAAAAATCAGGCTCACGATTTTTGAATCAGGTTTGATACACTGGGACAGAGTACTCGGTTGAGGGAAACAACCCCACTCACTACGTGAAGAATGCAGAAACGAGTCGAGAGAAAAATGTCGGGGACGAGAAATGTACTCTGCAGTGGTCCTAATTTTTATTCTATACTTTTGCGCTTAATTCTTGAAATGTACTTCTTTCGTTGCTTTCCTTTTCTAAAATCACATCAGGAATTTTCTGACTGACTTAAACACTTGTCATTTCTAAACTCCAAATTCAAGGAGTATGGATTTAAAAAAAGCAAAGTATTATCTTTCATGTAGTGGTGGGGAGAAAAGAAAATGTAGCCAAGTTTACTGTTGCAGCAATATGGATATGAACTGATGCAAATAATTCTAGACTGCAGGGGCGGTTCCAGAGATAGGAGCGGGAATTTTTATCCTTGGAACTACTAGGACTAGAAAGGTGATTGAGGCGTCGTTGAAAAGATCTCTGCAAGATGAGTTCAAACCTGTATCGTTGACATTGATAGCAGAAACGAACCCCGAGTTTCGGGGGGGGGGTGATATTCAACTATGGAACTACTAGGGCTAGGAAGGTATCTGAGGTGTCGTTGGAAAGATCTCAGTAACACGAGTTTAAACCCGTATCATTCATCGGGATTGCAGGGTCTGTTCCAAAGGTAGGGGGTCCAAGAGATAGAGGGGCAACTTATATATCTGTAACTACTAGGGCTAGGAAGGTGATTGAGACGTCGTTGGAGATGTCTCGGCAAGACGAGTTCAAACCTGTTTACTTCGGAACTACTAGGTAGTTGATGTATTGTTGAAAATGTCTCGGTGCAATTTTTCGAACACAACATTGATCATATAAACAGGATGCTCACTGCTTAAGGCTGGCGGTAACTTATGTGCACAGTCGCTTGACTGAACTCCCCCTTACTTGTTTTTATTGTTTTTAATAAGGTACCTCCGGAACATCACAAACAATGTTACGTGTCTGTTTGTCTGTTCTTATCAGCGCTCCAACCAATAAGTTCCCATTACATTTGGCAGGTAGTACGAATTAGACTGTTTGATTTCAATTTTAAAGACTATGGTACATTTTGCCGTTGGTGTTCAGTAGTGGTAATGTAGTGGGATTGCACTATCTATAGAATGTGGAACCAAGTGTTCGAAGAAAGAGGCTGAAAACTTGTGTAACATGTAATACTGCAATCACAACAGACTACACGTAAATAAGTTAATCTACAATTGTGCTTTTGTATTGCATTATTCCAGTTGGGAATAAAGAACTCCAAGTTATAGACGGTTATTTTAGAACTGCTATTTGAAGTATTAGTTTTGAGGGTTGATTTTCGTTCAGTCTTGCGTTGCTTGCGATTTGGGTGAGTAGCCAATTGAAACACGTGTCTTATTGCGTGTTCTCTTGAAAGGTAACACGTGTTTCAATTGGCTACTTACCCAAATCACAAGCGAAGCAAGTAACGCAAGAATGAATGAAAATGAGCCGTAACACCTACTTGTACATAACAGCTACTGGTAAAGTTGAAGATTTGCGGACTCGCCTAGAAACACCAGGAAAACGTGTTTACCTCATGTATTTTGACCTTATGAGTCAATTTATGGCACTCTCAACCGGCGCAAGTGCACCGTTCCAGAGATATGACACACAGGTCGCAAATATTACTTTTTCGGACTCACCTAGAAACACCCGGAAAACGTGTGTTCCTTATGTATTTTTACCTTCTGAGTCGATTTATGGCACTCTGAACCGGCGTAAGTGTACCGTTCCGGAGATATGACACACACCCCGGTTAGCGGTGGGCAAACGCAAAAGTACTGTTTACTCAAAAGTTCTGTGCCGTACCGGAAGTGTTTCCAAGTGGGCTCTCCGCAGCCAGTTAAAAAAAAATCTTGCACTCGGCCAGTGTAGCCAACTAGATTTATATTATGGCATCAAAATTTTCTGGTTTTTGACCCACTTACACTCTGAATTGGTACCTCAAATTTTATGTGGAGTGTTATTTTGGTGTAATCGACACGCACGAAAAATCTGAGGGTAGGTTTCAACATGACAATGTTGAAGGTCTCCTTGTTAGTACTTGGCAATCTTGCACAGTTCAGCTGTTTTAAAAATGGTATGAATATTTAGTTACGATACGTTTATACATTAAATTCTTATTGCCTTTATCTCTCCGACGAAGTTTCAGCACTGAAACAAAACGTTAGCACAGGTACGTGTATTACAGTGTTCACATGATCACCGGGAACTGACGGCGTAAGGACATAGTTTCGGAGCTCCCTTGCGCAAAAATGTCAGCTAGCAAATTTGGTATGTAAAACTTCATGTGACAAAATGTTCTTTATGATAACGAAGCTGCGTCACCCATGTAAATAAAATCTTTCAAAATGTGCTACAATAATTTTCAATTTGTGCAATCGAATCGTGTTACGTGGCTATGAGGAGAGTGATATATATGAATTTAATTATTAACCTACTATCATATTAACAAAAATTAATCCAGGCCTCTTAAAAAATAGTACAAGATTAAGCAAAAGTCCGACCATCCTAATTCGAGGGTTACTATATTTACCAATTAGGTGTTCGAATCAGTATTGTAATTTATTTAAATTTCACGAAAACACCGCTAATATGCAGAATGGCTAGTACTCCACCTATAGATAACTTAAGTCACAAATTTCGAGGTACAAAATGGTCATGCTAACCATTCTATTAAGACTACTTTTACAACAATTTTATCTGCCTTTCTTCTATCGTTCATTTAAGCAAGAAGTGTGCTCCGTTATACCCTAGACCATATAGAAGTAGACGAAGCACCTTATGAGACCTGCCGTACGGAAACGGTCCAAGTAGTTCTCTTTCGCCACGCTAGGTAGGCGTTAGTGTCGTTTTTTCTTCTTTTCGTGACAAGATGACTATTGCGGAAGTTTTCGGGGGTGAAAATGACCAAACTCCACTAGAAGGGGAAAAAAGGAGAGAAGAGAACTGTTTCACCCATGTTTGTGGTCAACTGGCGTTTTCTTTGTAAATGACTTTAGAGAAACTGCATGGGGTGATGTTGTAGCTGTAGGCAGAGAACACACTATGGTCATTTTTCTCGCTGTAAGGGAATCTTCAGAATCAAGGTCTGTTATGACATCATCCACGTTTGGTGTTTTTCGTTTACACTGTTCACAAGTTTATGGCACGCGTGAGATGGAAAGCCCCAGCAAGATTAATTCGACATTTTTCTTCAAAAGACTAAGGATTTTCTTAATGAAATCAGATACATAGAAAAAAATGGGTTGATTACGGAAAATATTTATGGCACACACAAAGAACTTACACAATCGCTTTTTAAACACTCATAACTTGGACTACAGTCTCCTACTAGAATAACAGCACAATACACAAAACCGCAGTTGATAACGTATTCACAAACATACGATATTATATCTAAGCCAACATTAATTTTTATCCGGAATTCTATCTGTCTACCCCGACGGGGAGTTAATTTTCGATACCCGGAGTTATTCGGGTACTTCATGGTGCAATTGCATTTATAAAACTTTTCCTTCTACCTTCCCACGAATCCTACCGTGCACAAACACCGTATGCGTGGGTTTTCTCGGCATTCTCCAGTTTCCTCCCACTTTCTACATTCCACCAAATCATCCATCCAGCCTGAACAAAAGTTGCCTAAAGGATTTAAATAAAAATTCAATTCAATAACAGATGAGAAGTTTGCAAATGAGACTAGCATCATTGTTAAAGGGAAAGATATCAATAACTTGCGTACAAATATATCAAACTAAAAATTGGTTCGTCAAGAATCATATGGTAGTAGTAGATAACACAAAAACACAGCACGTAATCTTCAATACAAAAGCAATATTCAGCAATAAAATATATAGAAAATCGGAGGTTGGTTATTCGGAGGGAAAAGGGGTCGTTGGGAAGACCGATACGTCATTGGAAGAACAGTATTAGAAAGTCTTCATGAGGTGGGTGTTCGTAATAAAAACTGGCTTGATCTTGCCCTAGATAGAGTGCAATGGCGAACGTTTGTTACTGTGGCTATAAACTTGCGAGTTCTATATGCCACAGTTGAACTTTCGACTTCCATTATTTAGTTCATTAATTAAGTGTTTTGGCCCACAGCACTGTTGCTCAGATTCAGATATATTAGCGTTCTTTAAGACCTTTCTTTAACAATATGAGTTAACAGGTATAGAACTTGTCAATATAGAATATATAAGCTACAATTAAGAAAATGCTACATAAGTATCAAGATGCTACTTACAGTTTCACATAACAAACATGAAATCAAGTGTTGTTCATAAAATATGTTCGTTACATAAATATAAAACTTCTCAATATCTAAAATCACAGGACATGAACTTTTCAATGTTATAAAAGGAAGCAGCAATTACTAGCTTACCTAAAAGTTTTTTTTAAGGTTTGATCTGATTTAATATTTTTATCGCTACGCTATTTATGTAATATATACAGATGCTTATCAGAATAATGGAAACACCTGAACGAAAGTGCAACTTACCAGATTAATATGGTGTCGGGCCACCTTTCGCCTTCAGAACAGCCTTGATGCGACGTGGGATGGAGGCATAGAGGTCGTGAATGGTAGCAAGTGGAATATTACACCATTCCTCGTGCAGGGCATCGGCCAGTTCTGTGAGAGAGGATGGAGGTGGAAATCGTCGCCGGAGTCGTGTTTCCAAGATGTACCACAGATGTTCAATTATGTTGAGATCTGGGGATTGGGCGGGCCAGGGGAGGTGTTGAACTTCATCCCGATGTTCCTCAAACCACGCTGCAACAACTCCAGCTGTGTGAATGGGTGCATTATCATCCTGGAATATGGCGTCATTGTCCGGGAACAACATCCGGACCACAGGATGCAAGTAGTCTCCTAAAATTGCGACATAATCGTTGGCAGTGATGCGTCCGCGAAGTGTGACCACAGGACCCAATGAAAACCATGATATTGCGGCCCACAGCATCACCGTGCCGCCGCCATGTTTCACAGTTGGGCGGAGACACTGCAGATCATACGCTTCTTTGGGCGTTCTCCACACATAAACACGGCCCGTGGTTTGGAATAGGGTGAATGGTGACTCATCCGACCATACCACACGTTTCCAGTCGTCAACGGTCAAAGTTGCATGGTCGCGGCACCATTTGCGGCGTGCTAAAGCGTTCTGGTCCCTCATGAGAGGTTTGGCCCGTGCAACACGACCCCGTAAGTTCATGTCATGTAATTCGCGGCGGACTGTGATTGTCGAAACAGGTTGGGGGAGGTGCTGATTGAGTTCCTCCGTCACTTGCGCCGCAGTGGCACGACGGTTCCGCGTGACAATGCGCTTTAATACCGGGCGTGCCCTGTCACTGATGCTTTTCTTCCGCCCACTGTTCTGCTTCCCCGATGTGGTTTTCCCGTGTGTTGTGTAGGCCATCACCTTCGACACTGTCCCTGGCGACACACCTAACACACTACCCACTGCCGTCACACTCACCACACATAACCGCGCACCAACAATTTGCCCTCTTTGAAACTCTGAGAGGTCTCCCATTTTACACTACCTCCGTCTGCTGCAGCCACTGCACACTCCTGTTCCACGACGCCTGACGTAGTATGGAGACCGACCTAACACACCACCACCAGCAGTCCGGCGCTGCGGTCGCCACGACACCACTGCCAACCCATACATCTGACGTGTTGCCAACTAGAGGTGTTTCCATTATTCTGATAAGCATCTATATATATATATATATATACATATATTAACACGCTAGCGGCCACAATTTTGAAGATATTTGAACCAAATTTTAATATGTTATTTCTAGGCTTAATAGCTCGGTTAAGTTCGTTAATGAGCAAAATCGGTCACCATCTTGAACCCAAAATGGCCGCCGAACCCATTGTTGTATAGAATACACAGCCTAAACCACTGGGGGTATTGAAATCAAATTTGGCATGAAGGTACAACATCACTGTTTGATTACGAAAATGTTACCTAATGAATTCAAAGACGCCATCATGATCCAAAATGGCGGAAGCAAGAAATCTATTTTCCATATCGTTTGAGCTAGAGATACGAAATTTGGCATAAAGGTGTACTGTTACTAGTAAATCAAAAATATAACGAAATGTTGAAAAAGTCGCCATCTTGGATCCAAAATGGCCGCCGAACCCATTGTTGTACTGAATACATAGCCTAAATGGCTGCAGCTAGTTATATCAAATCTGATACCAAGATACATTATAACTTGTATGTTACTAAAATATTGCATGATGTATCCAAAGACGCCATCTTGGATCCAAAATGGAGGACCTAAAAAAACATTTTTCACAACGTTTGAACTAGAGAAACAAAATGTGGCATACAGGTGCACTATGACGAGTAGTTTAGGGAAATATTACAACATTTGGGAAAATTCGCCATCTTGGATCCAAAATGGCCACCTAATATCCCATTTTGCACACCGGTTGAGCTGAATAAATGAAATTTTACTTGAAAGTGTACCATCACAAGTAGGTCACGACAATATACGAAAACTTTCAAAAAGTCGTTAACTTGGATCCAAAATGGCCGCCCCAAAAACCCAATTTCCAAGTCATTGAAGGTAGAGAAACGAAATTTTTTTGAATGTGTATGACCAAGAGTAGGTTACAATAAATGGGGCAAACCTCCCCCGTGGGAGTGTGCAGACAGACACCATGGTGGTGTAGTGCTGCAGGGAGATTTTGGTTAAGATACAGAAGGCGCATCCTCTCAAAAGCACTGAAGTTGGGGGGCGAACCCCTACGGGGATCTGGGGCCAGCGCTCCCAACGAAACAAAGCGACTATATATATATATATATATATATATATATATACGTCTTGTGGGGTATCGTTGAACAGCTCTTTATGAATAATCTGCAAATCAATAAATAGTTTCTGGATAGCTCTCATATAAGGCGAGATTTGAATTTTTGAAAAGAAAAAAATAACTTTGAGATCTACCTCAGCCTGTAGGCCTACCGAAAGAGATTTTTTACATATTCAGGCAGCATATAATAAAATGTAATGCTTCTATGCATTATTGACTTTGCATACAGCTGAGTTCGTTGTCTGTTTACATACAATTTTTCATTGTTTCTGGTAAAATACCTGTGCACATCACTAACATTGCAATTGCCTTGATATTTCTAAGATTTCTTGAATAAATATACAGGGGACTGTCAGAATATTCAATTTTGCGAAAAAATTTCTGCAAGAAGCACGATGAGGGCTATTAGTAATTATTCTAACAATTCTCTTCTGAATCTTAAAAATTCTAAAAAGTTTTGTTGATGATCCCCAGAATGCAATACCATATTTTGTAAGGGAATCAAATGTAACATAGTAAAATGATAAAATTGTCGATTGGTTTAAAATGGAACTAGATAACGTATGAGGTAGGTTATTTGAGATAGTCTATTTGCACGTTTATTTGTAAGTTCTTCCCACGTGAGTTTATTGTCAATAAAGAAGCCTAAAAATTTTACTTTCAGAGAATTCGCATAGTCAATTATTGATGATTATATCTGGTGTGATACCTGAATTGTGGCAAGTGCACGTGCAATGTTACCGCTTTTCTAGCGTGTGAGGGACTTTTAAATTAAAGCTTTTGGAAGGCAATTATAAAAAAGAGAAACCGAGCGGCCGTGGTTCAGTGGTAGAGCGTTGGTTTAGGATTTGGAAGGTACTGGGATAGATTCCAGCGGCCGACCATCCTGACTGAGGTTTTCCAGGTTTTTATCTGTCATACTAGGCAAGTGCTGTGATGGTACCTACAAAATAGGCCCTGTCCATTAACCTTCCAACATCCTTCTTTAAGTATCATAAGCCCAATGTTCTCCTGAAGGAAAATAAATCAGAGAACCAGAAATTGAGGCCATATATAATCCGCGAAAAAGTTATATTGAGTACAAAGAAAAATAAAACTTAAAACTTAAAAGAGTTTTTATTCCGCAATTCTCAATCATTTGACTGTACGGTTTTTTAAAAGCTGTAGGTCTATATTTGATTTTGAACATTAGATTATAACATTAATTCAGTCACTTTCTCACTCCGTAGGGTATTTTCAAAATGTACGTCATTATGAAACAATAACAGAAAAATTGTATCCAGTCAAAGAATTATCTTTACATGTTACAACGAAAAGTTATAAGCAAAAACAAAATACCTCTAACAGCTGTTTAAGAATATTCTATTTTAGTCTATCAAGACGAAGTTTATGTAAGCATAATGCAGTATATTCAAAATTAATACATATAACGCACAATATTACACGACTTTCATCTGGATAATATCGAACATTGTTTTAAGACTGCAACAAGATTATGGAATTCTTGTTACCAGGTGTTCCGGTTAATAATTCTTACTTTTTCTGACAAAAAAACGCGTTTAATGTGGGAGGAAGATACAAAGTGGCTTATTCAAAGTATAGGCCATCGCTAGTCACACATTTTCTCCATCTCGCTGGCAATTTGTGGATGCCATCCCAGAAAAACTGTACATCTTTTGAGGTGGTCCAGTCATGAACCCACTTTTCGATATCTCCGTAATTGTTGAACTGTTGCATGGAAAGTGAGTGAGGGGTCGACGAAAACAAGTGGTAGTCGGAAAAGGCCACGTCTGTTGAGTACGACGGGTGGGGCATGAGTTTCCGGCCAAGTGCAGGAATGACGACCGCTTTCTCTGTTTGTGATGGGGCGTTGTCTTGCTGCAAAAACTTTGTCGTGTCTTGTAGCCCATTCTAGTCGTTTTTCGATCAATGCATGGTTCAAATTGATCATCTGTTGACGGTAGCGAACGGTATTAACTGTTTCACCTGGTTTCAGAAGCTCATGATACACGACACCCTTCTGATCGCACCAAATACACAGCGATTCGGTCTTGCGATCGATACTGATGGTTGTCCTGGGTCAAACCATGATTTTCTGCGTTTTGGTTTATCGAATTATATCAATTTTTCGTCTCCAGTATCGATCCGATGCAAGAAAGTCTTTCTTTCATGCCGAGAAAGCAAAACTTCGCACACAGTTTTTCGCTTTTCCATCTGTCTGTCGTTCAGCTGATGTGATACCCATTTTCCTGCCTTCTGCATATTTCCCATGGCATGCAGACGATCACAAATGGTTCGGCGACCAACAATCAACCCCTCTGCCATTTGTTATTGAGTTTGCGTATCGTATCGAAGATGCTTGCAATTCGACACTTTTTTTTTTTTTTTACCTGGGTGTTCTTTGTCTTTCAAGGTGAAATCACCATTTTTGAATCGTCTAAACCAACGCACACAAGCATCTTGCATTGGGACATTGTCACCGTAAGTTTTCACAAGTATACGACGGCTTTTACTCTCGTTTTTCTTTTGACTGAACAAGAAAAGCAGTATGTGCCGCAAATGCTCTTTATCTGGTTCGAAACTCGACATGTTTACCACAAGAAAAAGATATGACGCGATCTCAAAATCGTTTAAACATCAATGGTGTTTTGAAAGGTACTGTCATAGCAACAAAATGACGTAAAAGATGAGGCTGTGAAGCATTCCTTTTTTTCCAGCGCCATCTCTTAAAAAATTAAGAATTATTAACCGGCACACCTGGTAGTATCGAACAAATTACTTCTCTACAAGTTAGTTATAAAGCTAATAATTCTACAATTCTGCGTGTCTCCAACGTACGAAAAGCTCACACCCAAAACAAATCTAAACAGGCATACCTCTTAATACGAAGAGCTTTAATTGACTGACGTTCCGAAAATCCCATGTCCATTAACTGCTTTACTGCGTTTGGATCCGGTTTAGGTTTTGACCTCGCATCTAAGTGGTCACAAATTTGATTAAATATCACAGCAGCATCAGGGTTGGGAGCAAGAATACGAGCCGAAGCTTCAACCAAAGTAACAAGGATCTTTCGAATTTCTGTTTGGAACTGAAAGAACACAGTAAAACACATGGATTACAAACTGTGATTTCGTACAGAAGTTAAGTAATACAAAAGAAAAAGATCACAAGCCGAAAATATACGCAGGAATTGATTTAAAACATTAGACCTCTTCCGAAATTTTCAGAATAAGCCATTATCAACGAGGAAATGGCAAAATCACTTCGAAAGACTTGGGGGAAGAAACACTGAGCATAGTTCACCACTCAGAGCAATGGGATGATCTGGGTTGATCTAGTCTGACACCTTATCATTTTGACAATAACAACAAAGAATACATAAATAAAATGAAACTGATCACACATGAACACAATTAATATAACTAATTTCTTTTGTATCCAATGTGACACACTAACAAGAATTACAGTGAACATACAAGGCATCTAATAACACTGAACACACCTGTTTGTAGGTGGCACAAAATGTATTTACCAAGGTTGCATAGTATCTAACTCCTTTCTTTCTGCTTTTTCTATAACATTCTGTCCTAATGTAAGCTGTAAGATTAAGCAAAATTACCAGAAAACTACTTTCCCAAGCACTAACTGCACATATTTCTCAAAAATAATTTTCACTTTGCTTTGTGTGATGAGTTACTAGAATAATTACTTAAAAAGCTATCTACAACTGTACTAAATATTCCAAAAAAGTATAGAAATATTCCTCCAATGGCTATTTACACACACTTGTAAGCTATTGATTACTTATCGAAAAACAAAAAGGGAAAAACAAAAGGGAATACTAATAAATTTTATTATACACTCTAAATCATTTACTGTTAACGTATTTACAAGCATGAGAAAACTGATTTCTTATCAGTCATTATGCCAATCCCTATATACTTAAACATTGACCCTCTTGACTGAGTGAGCGCAGATCGTACTCAATGTATCTATTGTTATCATTTTATCAATGCATCTAATGTTATCATTTTATCAAGTATGGGCTATTGTCACAGAAGTATGTCGTTAACGGATCACTTATAAGAAGAGAAATGTCTATCTTGTGTAAACATTTCATCGTTATGAAAACTTCAAGGGAGAATGAAAATATCTGGAAGCTAATAAAAGACCAGAACATCTAATTTAATTTCGGGTTCGAGTACGTGAACACATTCAAACTAATCGTCATGCAATAATAACAACACTGACAACATTTCAGGGTTGATAAAGCCATATCTGAAAAAGTTTAATGCAAGATGGGGGAGGAAAATAAACAGAAAAAAGTATGTTGCTTGCCATAGATATAAAGCTGAATACCCGAAGAATATTGTAAAGACTGTCCATACACAAGAATTATTCGCAGGTGTTTTTCTGTCTTCGCATATTCTTTTTCTGAACGAATCATTCTTTAACCTGTTATACGACTGTCTTCCCATTGAAAGAACGATATTCATACTTTAGCAAATATATCCATAGCTTTAGTTATAGAGAAACACGAGAAGCATTTGCAAGTTTCCCGACATACTTGTTCCATAGAAATCGAGTACCAAACGCTTCTACGACAAATTTAAAGCCAAAGAAAGTGTACTCGCCTCCTCCTTGCCCCTTATAGCCACTCCGTTCCCACATTTTTTTTTTTTTTTTTTTTAAATTTTAATTCATGGTTCACAAAATATGTTTTAACAATATCTGCATGTTAAACACATTTGGACACTGTCTAAGCCTTTTCTAATGCCCGCCCAGAGAAAAATCTGCAAATTTATGAGTTAGGAATACTGAAGAGAGTGATAAATATAGAAGTTGCTACACACTTCAGGATACACTTAAAATGTTCAAGTCAGTTAGTTGACTTTTCCAACGCATATCCCCCTCTCTCTGCAAATCCGCATATTATGATTTAGCAATATAAAAAAAAAAAAAAAAAAAAAAAAAATAGTGACACAGAAAGTTGGTAAAATTTTAGAAACACAACACTTTTCAATATCCTAATTTCAGATGCAGTAAGACAAACTAGTATATTTGAAACATAAACAATAGAATCTTTCATAATCTTCTCTTATTTTTCATTCTCATGGATTTTTATGTATAAAAAGGACGAACACTTAATGTTAATGTTCCTTCTTTACAAACACAGAAGGATAAGAAACACTGTTTAACACTGACTTCGTCATTCTGTATTTTCACTGAAAATAAAGGACAAGTGGAGATACTGAAAAAAAAAAAAAAACTTTTATTTTTATATGGGCCAGTCTAGTAACTTTGGACTTCGGCCCGTCACGATTCGCCTTTAGCTGTTAAAATCCACACCCATTCCGGGACTCGAACCCGGGACCTTCGAGCCGATGGCCTACCGCCACAGACCGCTCGGCCACCCGTCCGGCTGGAGATACTGCAGCAGTGCTGACAGAGGAAAAGGCAATGGCTCTCAGACCCAAGAAACCCGTGAGGATTCTCACCCAGCAAAGTAGTGTGTCTGTAGGGTCTGATGTAAGGAAGGAACTGCATCTGAATTGAATTTATTTTAAAGCTTTTAGGAAACTACGATGGTGGGATGAATTGGTGGAATGAAGAAACTGAGAGGAAACGGGAGTACCCTGCGAAAACTCACGCACACGGTGTTTGTCCACCACAAAACCCACATGGCATAAGCAGGGATCGATGTGACGACTCCTAGCACCAGAGGTGAGCGCTCTACCAACTGAGGCACCGCGGCCCCAGGAACTGCACCTGTTTCCCCACAAGGTCGATGCTGTGCAGGAATCGCTGCGAAAGAACCACGTCCCACTGGTTCGTGGAGCAAGTGACTCCTGATGAGGAAGAGGGGTTTCAACTATTAGGAGGAGGCGTGGTTTCATTTCAATGGTTAAGTCACGTGCATATGGCTGCAGAAAATCCCCATACCTTACACGAAGAGCCTCTCAATAGCCACAAGGTTCGCATATGGGCCGCAATATCTCAAAGCACATTTCCATCACCTTCTTTGAAGAGAAGATAGTGAATAGTGACATGTACCTGTTACTGGTGCAGCAATTTCTTACCACACTCACAGACGACAAACAGGATATGACTGGGTTTCAGCAGGACAATGCCACAGCGCAAACAACACGGAAACCCAGAAAGCGTGTTTCTTGGAGAGATCATTTCGCAGGGACTATGGCCTTTGAGATCACCCGACCTCTCTCCCACGACTTCTTTTGATCGAATCTACCGACATCTCAAGCCCACTTCTTATTTTACGCATCTTCCACACACTAGTGCAAAACACTCATTTCTTACAGCAAGGTCATTTTGGGACATATTCTAGCGGATTGTGCACATTTCCAACATTCGCTGCGACTTTCCCTCATTTCCCATGTGTTGCGTGGCTTATTGAACACACTGTACTCGTAAGGATAGGACCAGGCAAAATGCCGGGATGGTACCTACAAACTAGGTACCACCAATATCCTATACCGGCCTGAGATGACAAAAGGTAATAAATGAAAATTTAAAAAAAATGAGAAAATTAATTATACATCCTTCTAATACATGTCAAATTATTTTTTTTTCAACTACGAACATAAATTAATATACTCATACTCACTTCGACATTAAGAACAAAGACGGGGTTAACACAAACACATTTTAACTTTGGATGACCGCATTAAAGAGATTACATATAAAAAAAAATGTACTACACTATGGAGATACGAATTTCGATCTCCATCACAGGAGTCACGCGCTCCAACCGTGGAATTACACATCTCTATCTCACCATCTTAGACATCTATGATCTTTGGTTTATTGCTTGTATCCGTAGAGTATGCCATTTTTGTTTTCTTCGGATTATTTGACGCAATGGTTTTTGATCTATTAGGGTTCAAAGGCCACAAAAAGTCCAATTTTGCTTGTTGTTAATTTATAGAATGTCTTATTGCACATCAATGGTTAGTGCTAGACAGCTCAAAGAGGGCCCATTTTAAAGCTCTTGTAAGATGCTTTCGTTTGATATCACTTGTTAGCATTGCACAAAATTGTGTTTCCCGAAATTTTCAAATTTGATCTTCTCAAAATCAAACATAAATTTTCAAAAAATATGTTGATCATACTTCCTTATGGGATGATAATGGAATCGCGAGATAAAAAATATTTTCGTCATACCCCTGCGGAGGAAAGACACTTTTAGTACATAATAAGAATTTTATTTATGGCCTTTAGCGTTAGGCATCTATGGGTCAGGCTGGTATATGGTAGAGGAAATGATACAGGAAGTAGTCGGCCAGAGCCCAAGTGCAGGGTACCATCCCGAAATTTGCCGGTGTGACTGACAAAAAAAACCTGGGTCCACTTTATTAATATTTTATTACGAACTAGTAATGTATACAGAATGTTGCAAAATAACACCGACAAAACAGCCTGACGAGATTCCTAACATGAAAATAAGAAGAGAAAGCATAGACCATCGAGGGTTCACAAGTGATTCGTTTCGGTGTTACAGGAAGCCGAAAGCGTGGGAAAATGAACCGTACAACTTGATATTTCCAATACCATTAACAGTAGAACTGATATCCTCAGACTTCAAACCTGCTCTATCCAAAAGTGCATACTTCAAAACTGTGAAACGAATGCGCAAGGGATTCCCAAAAGAAAATAAGGAACCTACAGATTCTCCGGAGTAAATAATGGGTCGAAATAAGTGTGAATGAGACTTTTCGTATCAGTACAGATGATAGACCCTCATCTAACAGGACGAATAACAGTCTCTCTCACTGATAAATACATCAAACATTCATTTATGCAATTCTTATGTTATGTTATGCAACCGCGAATCATTTTAAAAAATCGCCATGGAAAGGAAACCTGCTTGAGATATCGAGCTGGCGCAAACGAATTATTGTTATCCCATTCATGCTTATTACGATCCATCTTTATTTCAGGGATTTTCCGGGGATTGCATTTTTCCTTTGGGGAATCCCCTCCATAATGCACAATTTTGGAATTTGTATTTTGCGATAAAGCAGATTTCAAGCCTCTAAGAGTACCATGACGCCTCAGTTCTATTGTTAACGGTATTGGAAATATCAAGTTCTAAAGTTCATTTTGCCATGCTTTCGCCGGCCTGTAGCGCCAAAACGAAGCATTTGTGCACCCTCGTTTTTATTATTTTCATGTCAGGAACCACGTTTGTAACACCATGTATAAGACAAAGTATACCCAAAGTAAAATAATAATAATTGTAAATTGCCAAGAACAATAAATGTATATTGCTTTTTATTTCTGGTTCATGGCAAATCTATTCGGATCCGCTTCTTGATAACAATGGAACCGGGTACCTGGATTCGAATTTCCCAAACAAACTGAGGACCTGGATCTGGTTGCTGGAACAGAGAATCCGAATCGTCGAATGATGCTAGGATGTGAATTTTAGAACTGGGTACCTAGACCTGATCCTGGAACCGAATACAAGGTTTAGATCTAGGCATCCCATGCGACAACCTGGGTACTTGATTCCAAGAATCAGATCCGGGCATCCCATTCGACGATGCTGATTCGTGGTTCCAAGTACCAGATCCAGGTCCAAGATATAAATATGTGTCCTAATTAAAAGTGTAGGTTATCCAGTTCCAATACTATCAGGAACCGGATCCATTTACTTATCTCTATTATATACTAGTTCGTAATAAAATATTCTTAATGCAGACCAATGTTTTTCTTCAGTCATACCAGGCAAATATCGGGATGGTACCCTGAATGCTCTGGCCGACTTCTTGCATCCTTTTCCCTATCCTATACTAGCCTAGATGCCTAACGCTAAAGGTCACAAATTAAATTCAAATTCTTAATATGTACCAAAAGTGCCTTTCCTCCGCAGGGATATGACGAAAATATTTTTATCTCGCGATCCCATTCCCGTCCCAAATTATAATTTTCATGGTAGCTGTAAGGAAGTATGATCAACACATAAGATTTTTTTATTTTTTTGAGATTTCCGATTTTGAGAAAATCAAATTTAAAACTTTCGGAATAATTTTCGGGAAACAAAATTTTGTACAGTTTTATCAAGTGACATATGAAACGGAAGTTTGTTACAAGAGCTTCAAAATGAACCCTCTATGAGCTCTCTAGCACTAACCATTGAATGAATAATAAGAAATTCTGTAAATTAACAACTTGCAAAACTCGACCGTTTTTGTGATTTTTGAACTCTAATAGAACAAAAAGTACTGCTTCAAAAAAGTTGAAAAATATTATTTTTTATATATATTCCACGGGTACCAATAAAACAAAAAATCATACAGATCCGAGAGGGTAAGGTAGATAAAGATAAAATGAATTAGATGGACGGTAACAGGGTAAGGTAGAATTTTGTTAAAAAGTGTGTTGACACGCACGTGAATTTACTGTGATGTAAGATTTATCACCCTCAGGTATTTTCTTCAATCACGAAGTTTACTCACCCTAATTATGCTTTTTGGTATTAGTTTGCCTCACAATGCTCTTGTAAAAAAAAAACGATTTAGAGGTCTGACCTATGGACACACTGCTTATAAAGCCTTAACCAGCCCCATGGGGGTCGAATAGAGAGGTGTACGGATACGAACTTTTTGAACAGCCTTCATATACTTTATCTTCTAGCAAAAGTCCATAACTGATCCAACACTATCTTATTAGAAGTGTCCGAAAAGTAATGTCTCAACTTTGAACTGTGATAGGAAAGAGATGAAACGTTGGCAGCTGAATATGTTTCCCACTAATAAAATGTCATGCTTCGAGATATTTTCCCGAGAAATTCCAATATGGCACGTATCTAATGTCGCAAGTCAGAGAGGAAAGAATCCTGAAAGGTGGAAATAAAAATATGACGGAAAGCCTTATTTTGCCTCACTACCCCATGATGTGATTTGTGTACTTTTTATCATTTTTAAGCTCATGTTAAACTACCAAACTAGGCCTCTGTTTGCAATATGCGAGATGACAGTAAATCAACATTTCATGACATCAGCGCGAAATCGCAATTTTTGGAAATTTCTTGGCAACACTGTGAGCACCAAAGAGCTCCATGTGATGTACGATGGATGTCTATACAATACAGCAACGAAATATAACAAAGTTTTATTGTGAAAAATACCGAAACCTGGTTACGCACCTACCCGGTTGGCAACGCTAAGCCGAATCGCAATATAACTGCTTTTGTTATTATGTTGTATTGACCTCCATCTTACCATTACATGGAGCTCTTTAGTGTTTGCAGTGTTGTTGGTTCCCAAGAAATTATCTGAAAACTACGATTTCGTACTGACGTCATAAAAAGTTGATATACTGTTACCTCGCATAATGTAAACACAACATATTCCCTAATTCGAAAGTTTACCATGCGCTGAACTTAAAAAACAAAGATAAAGGACCCACATCACAGCATTTTAGTGATGTCAGGGAAAAATGAGAGTTTTCGTTATTTTTATACTTCCACGAATTCTTTCTTCTCTGACTTGCATTAGATATATGCCATATTGGAATTTCTCGGAGAACTAGTTCAAAAAATGACACACTGTGTGTAGCTGCCACGTTTCGTTCCCCTATCAAAGTTCAAAGTTGATGGGACATAACTTTTTGGACACCCTGCAGAAATAAATATAAACTCAAATCGCATGCCAAGAACTTACATCAGGAGAACTCTCAGTCTGATAAACAGCGCTTGAAGGGTTGACCCTTTCCAAACTCTCCGTTACAGCCTTTATCTCCGCTTCGTTCGGACCTCTCATGCTCTCTTCTGACTGGACTTCTTTCTGTGGTTGGGGTCGTCTTGGAAGTAAAAGCAATTCATCTGTAAGATATAAAAAAAATCATACACAGATTTACCTCAATAAAGAGGCCTAGTTGAATATTTTTGAAATCATTAGTCATGGCGAGGTACCATCCACAGAACGAAATTTTCTCTTATAATTCCAATTGCAGCTCTTTCAGGAATTTAAGTATTAAGACTTTCTTTAGGATTTACTACTCTGAATAAAGTACGATCTCCGCCTTCTCGTTTTCCAATTCACTTTCTAGTTTATTATAAAATTATACCTTGGTGGACTCACGCAAAAATTGCCATTGCCTATGAGTACGCCCCAGAAAAGCAAGTAAAACTTTCCTTTTTTTCATGTTCCCAAAAATGTCAACAATACTGGCCTTATTTCGAAAAAAAAAAAAAAAAAAAAAAAAAATATTAACTACAGTATGAGAATAAACAGTTGTCAATAATAATAGTATAATAATAATAATCTGACATCACAAAGAAAACAATCCAGAAATCATGTGTTAAAAAAAAATAATATTTAAATGTTTAAATGCTCGCTTTATAAAATTTAAAAGCCCACTGTTTTTAAATTAGTTCCACATGATGTATGCATATGATGAAAAACTTGCTCTCATATTTAAAGGGAAACAACAAATGACTGGATGCTCTAAGCATGTTAATTCTCAAGCGATTCCTTCACCACAAATCTACATTTGTTAGTTTATCGTCAGATTAATTTCCTGTAGTACGATGAATACTATCTGTAAAAGTCTTAAATGTTCCTCAGAACTACTAGAGAACACCAGAAATTAATCAATATAAGAATGTACGCAATTTGTCACGTAAACAATTCTTTTTGACCAGAACAAGTCGGTAATACACATTCTTCCGCATGGGTCATATTTTATTCACTGTAGTCCGGGGAATGATTTGCAATATCAATTATATAACATGTGTCCCTAACAGCTTCATTGCTTTAAATCGCAGCAACCTAACCTCCTCAGTGAGTAACAAAATCGTAGACAAGAATATAAAATAAAGAAATCAAGAGCAGTAAATAAAAAACTGATCGTGAAGTGGAAGAATTAGGGAAAAACTACCCTATTACATCGGAACCATATTTATATTTTAAAAGATGTCCATGTTGTAAAATGAGGAGGTGGAAATATTTTTCTCTCTTGCAAATACGAAAATTACTAAACATTTAGTAAACACATTTGTTACATTGCCAAAGACAGGAAATTCAAGAACATGCAGACAGTTAACATTTAATAATAAGCCTTATTGTAATTTTAGCATACTACGGAAAACTATACACTGAATATGTTTAAGCATCATAAGGTAGATTGCAAACGAGGTGTCATCTGAAGTTACTGTACTTCAGCTTCCACATATGAGCTTGTACAAATGTCATCACGAGCTACAGTTTTCCGGTCAATGTGAAAATGGTTCAATTATAGTGGAAGCTGCAGCACAGGCAACAAAACACAGGGAGAAAGTAGCTTTTATGTTATAAAGTACAACACAGACCGAGGAATGTTTTATTGTAAGCTCTCGCGAAAACACTTCCTGTCAGACTGATAACTACTTGGGTCCAGGAACTGTGAAATATTCGGTACACCACATTGAGATGAACAAAGGAGATGGTCGCACTAATAGCTGCATGATCTTCCAATAGATGCACGAATGATCGCAGATCAAGAGAAAAGAAAAGGTAACGTAGCACACAGGTTAAGTAACTTCGATTTGGCCAAGTATCACTATGAATCAGTGACCAAAATTAAACCAAACAACATTGTGTACGGTACTATAGCAACTGTGAAGTAGGTCACGGTGGCTCAGTGGTAGAGCACTCACATGTGGTGCTTGGAGAGGTCGGTTCGATCCCTGCTCATGTCATGTGGGTTGCGGTGGACAAATGCCGTATGTGTGGGTTTTCTCGGGGTTCTCTCGCTTCCTCCTACTTTCTTCATTCCACTAACATTTCCATCATCATCCATACGACCTGAGCCAAAGTTGCCTAAAGGCCTTAAACTAAATTCAAATTCATATAACTTTGAAGTGGTGTTATTTTGAACACAAAATACTATAAAAATGCATGAAATCGCGTGATTGAGCGCTCGATATTGGTCCACAAAGAAATAAAAAGCTTTGCAGATTCTGATATGATAAATGAAATACATAAGCGACCCCAAATGGCCAATCAAACTCTTCAATAGCATATGATATCAATCAATTAAAATTACCACCATCCATAATTTTCGAACATAACAGAGACTCTTATGGCCAGTGTAAATCTGGTTCAGTATTCTACACTGACAAGACAATTTCTTGTCGCCTTTGTGAGCGATTTTCCAGTGATTTTTTTTAAAGCCGAAAATATAATATTGGTTTCGTAAATGTAATTACGAACAATTTTTGCATCTGATCGTATCTCCATAGTGCATAACACCTGTATGTGGTCTTCTGTTGTCGGAATTTGATATAGATCTACATCTACTGTGAAACACTGAAGCCGTTTACCTGTTTTTCTGCCCCTGTTAGAATTCATACCTACATCATGACCAATCAGCTTAAATTGATGCGCTATATCTGTACGTTCTTTAAAGGATAGCGTTTCAACCGTCAGTAACCAGCTCCTCATATTATCGCAGCGTTTGCCAAATATAAGCTGTTTCTTCAATGCATCCTCCAAAATCTATGTATTTACACTTGTTGCTTAATTAATTTGGTTTGAATATATACATAGTCCGAAATAGAGTACATATATGCAAATATAGCTAGGTCTTGTTAGTTTAATTATCTAAAGCATTATCTATGCCTCAGAGAGCATTCTTCCGCATTTATTTTATTTAATGTTTTCTATATTTCCCATATCATCATTATCATCATATTCAGCTGTGGTGTCTACTAATTTTGTGACTTGAAATTCCCTGAGTTTTCCATGATATATTTTTTTTCAAATTCCCTGAGTCCTTAGTATAGTGGAACATGTAAATAATACGCAATGACATTTTGTTTTAATCCCACCACCACCCAAGCATCTTGTACATTATTGGAATTTCACAAGTGAAAAAAGATAATTTCTTTAAAATAGATTAATTAAGCACATTGAAAAAATCCGGTCAGCGGTGGGAATTGAACCACGATCCCTGCCTTGATCGGGCAGAGCTCTTACCAACTGTGGTCAGGTCCACCTCATAAATTTTCCTCATAGATTTCCCTGAGTTTTGCAGATTTATAAAATTCCCTGAGTTTTGCAGATTTATAAAATTCCCTGAGTTTTGCAGATTTATAAAATTCCCTGAGTATTCCAGGTTGGTAGACACCCTGTATTTTCTATCTACTGCTGGATGAAGTCCTTTTCTTTCCACATTTCTCGGTCTGATGCTATCATCATTCATGTAGCTCCTGAAATCGCTTGAATTCACCTACCCAACTTGCATTTGGTCGCTTCTTTTCTCTAAGAATCCAATGTAGAACATTTGTCGTCCATCTTCCATCTGTTCTTCTAGCTATGTGAGCGGCCCATCTCTACTTCATTTTCTGCGCAGTCTTAAATACATCCTCAAACTTTGTTTGTGCGCGAATATTCCTGTTCCTCCTAGTAATTCTTAGCATGCATATCTCCATTGCTCTTTGTGTGAACTCGTAATCTTCGAGTCTTTTGCGTATTTAATGTCCAAGTTTCATAGTCGTACATTATCACAAGTAAAACACATTGATTATAAACTTTACGCTTGAGACACATTGGTAGTTTGTTTTTGAAAATAAAATGTAGTCTTCCCAACGAACTCCACGCCATTTTACATCTTCTACTTATTTCATCCTCGGGCCTTTAGGGCTACACAGTGTCGACTGCGATCGGGTGCGTCTATAGCAAGTTAGAACATGTATATAATAAACCCCCAAAATATGATCAGATAATGATAATGGGGGATTAACAACGCAAAAACAGGCAGAGAGGACGCAAAATACGAAGTTTCAGCTCAACACACACTACACGAACATAGCCACGAAATCGGCTCGCTACTCTTTCAAGTTGCAATCAGAAACAATCTTTACATCAAAAGCACAGCATTCCCACACAAGAAGATTCACTTGGGTACATGGAGGATCCCTGGTAACAATGAGGTAAACCAAAGTGAGGAAAGAATAAACAGTAGTAAATACACAAGGAACTGGAACGTAGAATCACATATGACAAAAACAGGACGGGAAACATACTAAGAAAGTCTGAAAAAAAAAACCCCGCAAGATCTTCAGGGTCTGGAGAACACACAAGCAAGGAAGCAACACAACAGAAGCTGAATACCAGATGGATCGAAATTAAACCGAAGATACGAGCAGCTAGTGAAGAGGTAGTGGAAACTAAGAAAAAAGCCCAATCAATAGAATGGTTTGACGAAGAGTGTACAAAATCAATTGGAAAACAGAATGAAGCAAGGGTAAAGATGCTGCTGAGATACGGAACAACTATGATAAATACCAAGAACTAAGGAAACGTGCGAAGAGCAAGAAGAATGCCTCAAGAAACAACTAGAAGAAATAGAACAGCTGAGTGAACAAAAGGAAAGGCGAAAACTCTATAGTGCAGTGAACAAGATGAGTAAAGGGTACCAACCCAATCAACGTGGCTTTAGGAGTAAAGAAGAAGTAACATTGTACAACCAAGAAACAATAATGAACAGATGGGTGGAACACTTTTCTGAAGAAGAAAGACCAGTATAAAGATGGCACATTTTAGTTTGCTGACCTTGTACTTTCGACTGTGTTTTATACTATTAAGTTTCCCACCAGTCATCCACCGGGTTGGAGTTACTGGTCTCCCACCAGGTGGCGGAAAGGGGAATGACGAGCAGATATGGTGGGTAAAGGAAATATTCCGGGGCGGAAAAAAACCAGCACTGCTAGCTTGCAGTTAGTAGAGAGATCTACAAAGGCTACGCGAAGATAACCCAACCAAAAATATCATGGTGAGGGGAAGCAGCATCACCATTACCACTCTGAGGCTGAAGATGAATGACATCTGCAAGGCTCAGAGATGGACAGAGGACGACATCTTAAATGTCTACATTTACTGTTAGGTCGCACAGCTGACGACTCTACACCGCTAAAACATGTCAAGAAATAGTAACAGATGGTTCATGGATTCTCCTGGGGTAAAATATTCCGGAGGTGAAGTAGTCCCTCATTCGGATCTCCGAGCTGGGACTGCTTCAGGGGGATCCAAGAACAGGATTAAGAAATACCTTAGAATAGGAACGTGGAACGTACGAACATTACACCAAACGGCGCCCTTCAGGTGGCGGTACGCGAAGTACGAGCTAGACATATTAGCGATACAAGAAGTTCGGTGGGAGGGTCAAGGTAGCACCCCACAGGGTAAATACACTTTCTACTACGGAGGAACACAAGTCTCACGATTTTGGAACAGTATCCTTCAGGCGGTTCAGAATATAGAGCTCGTAAACGAAAGACTATCGTAAGTTACAATACGTACTAGATGGGGCAACACAGTTTTATTAAACGTCTATGCTCCGACAGATGTGGCTACCGATAACGACAAAGATATATTCTACGATGAGCTAGAAAGGCTGTTTGACCGAATGCCGAAGTATAATTAGAAAATTGTGTTCGGTGATTTCAATGCAAAGGCGGGGAGGGAAGAAAAATATAGACCTACTAGAGGCAAATACAGCCGTCACGAAAAGACAAACAACAATGGAGAAAAACTGATAACTTTCGCGATTTCGAAAAACATACTGGTAAAGAGCACGTACTTTGAACACAAACACATACACAAATACACATGGGTATCTCCGGACGGTAAAAGTATCAACCAGATAGATAAAGTATTAGCAGATAGAAGAAGACACACCAACATAATGGATGTTAGGTCGTACAGAGGAGCGGACGGTGACACCGACAATCAATTAGTGATCACAAAGGTAAGGATAAAGTTATGCATCGCGAACAGAGAAAGCAAGGGGTCAAAACAACTGAAATTCGAAGTGAAACGATTAAATAATCCGAGCATAAAAGCCGACTCGAGTAATAATAATGAAGTTGATGTTTATGTGTGATACAATTCGTGAAACAATTAAGAGCGCAGTGAAGGAAAGTGTAGGTGAGAAGAAACAACAGAAAAACAAACCTTGGATTGATGAAGAATGCCTTAAACTTCATGAAGAACGAAAACAAGCAAGGCAACGATGGCTAAGTAACAAAAGCGAAGCAAATACCAACCACTACAGTAACATGAAACGAACCGCCACACTCGGGTTCAGAAACAAAAAAAAGCGAGAATATCTGACGCAGAAGATTCAGGAGATAGAGGAAAACGGAAAGACAAATAATATACGAGATCTATACAAAGGGGTAAATCGTTAAGAAAAGGTTACCAGCCGAGGTTAGGAATGATTAGAAATGAACGTGGAGATCTTCAGGCAGATCGGTCTAAAATTGATGATGTATGGAAAAGTAATTTCGACAAACTTCTTAATGTACACAACAGGGAACAAACACAGGAATCTGAAATCCATACCGCAGAACCGTGGATTCCCGAACCTAGCGAGATCGAAACTGAAAAATTTCAAATCACCAGGAATAGACAATAATCCAGCCGAATTAATTAAAGCAGGAGGAATGGCACTAATCAAGGAACTACATAAATTGATAAGTGCTATATGGTGAAAGGAGGAGCTCCCAAAGGAATGAAAACCTCATTAATAGGTCCGATTTACAAAAAAGGCGATAAATCGGACTGTAATAACTACCGCGGAATCTCGTTACTTCCAACCTGTTACAAATTATTAAGTAATATTCTGTTAACACGCCTAAGTGTATACGTAGATGAAATAATTGGACATAATCAATGTGGAGTTGGAAGAAATAGATCCATATTGGACCAGATTTTCGCCTTGAGAAAAATATTGGAGAAGAAATGGGACGCTTCACCAGCTATTCATTGATTTTAAAAAAGCATATGATTCTATCAAAAGGAAAAAGTTATACAATATCCTGATACGATTTGGAATTCCGAAAAAATTGGTTCAACTAGTGAAGATGTATAAGCAGAGTACGGATAGGTAATAATATGTCAGATAGTTTCAAGATTCGCAACGGATTAAAACAAGGTGATGCCTTGTCACTACTACTGTTTAACTCTCCGTTAGAATAACCGATTTTAAAAATTAAAGGGGATAAAAAGGGACTATCATTGAATGGTTTAAATCAACTGTTCGTATACGCGGATGACGTAGAGTAAATAGGGAACTATATAGATGCACTACAAAGCAACACCGATGTCTAAGTAGAAGTGTACGATGAAAGATAGGTCTAGAAGTAAACATATATAAAACAAAATACATTATAACAAGCCGAAACACAGGGAATGAAGGAAATAAAAACATAAGAATTAGGGTTGAAGTCTTAGAGAAAGTAACAAATTTAAATACTTGGGAGCATACGTAACAAGCAAAAATGAGGTCACGGAAGAAATAAACAGTCGCTTAGTATCGGGGAACGCATGTTTCTATTCAGTCCAAAAATTTCTAACGTCGCGATTAATGTCAAGGAAATTGAAATTAAAAATTTACAGAACGGTTATTCTGCCGGTAATACTTTACGGTTGCGAAAGTTAGAGTACGACCCTAGCAGACGGACGACCAACTTCGGAAGGAATAATAAAAAAAAAAAAAAAAAAGTATGTCGGCAAGTTGAATTCATAGGATATTTCTGTTACAATCTTTTCTCTAAAAGCAACCAATTTTTGATCCACTAGTAGTTTAAAATGCCTTTCAAATGTACCTAAGGTGGGCCATTATGCTTAACAATAATAATAGTGAGTCTGACCCATCTTCTACACATGAATGAATTTATTTATTCATTATTACTAACCTGAATTTGTATTACTCATCTGAATTTCGGATTACATGTATAGTTTGAAATTACACTTACCCCATTCTTAACAAAGCGCTTAACTTGAAATTACACTTACCCCATTCTTAACAAAGCGCTTAACTAAATCACAGAGCAACGCTATGCACGTCACCAGACACATACATGGAACATTTTACGGCATTAGTTTGACAGATGGTTCTACGGATTTTAACATTTATTCACTGTTTTCGCAAATTTGCATGCTAGTTTAGTTAAATTTGGTTTGTAACACTGTATTTCACCAGCAAATTTTCCATTTGGTAGTACCGTCTGTCAAATTGAAACCCACTGTACTTTATTCACAATAGATTGGAAAGAATTCAATAGAATATGTTTAGGTGCAATTTCAAAACTTGCTCTATTTTAGGAAAATGTGACCAGTAATAAATCTGCTCCCTAAGGGTTATTTGAAACACATTTGTAGCAAGCGGCTCATTGCTAGTATATGGGCCCGTTACTGGTACAACCACGCACATTATTTAACAAAATGAAACACGGCTTTTCGTAACACTTTTTGGTTGTTTGGCTATTGCTATGAGCTGGACGCCATAAAGTAAAGGTTATCCGATCCTAGTTGCATTACATATGCATGCACGGGTACCAAGCAGTTTGCTTCAAGTGTTCCTTGCGCACCACAAATCTGACCGCAACTGACACAATTCCAGAAAGAACTCCCACATATATTACACTTAAATACATGAAAAGCAAAATAATTTTGCACTACATCTCCGACCAACCAAATCTAAAATTAAAAAATAGCACTCTTTCAAAATACATACCATTCTCTTTAAGTCTTTCATTCAGGACTGAATTGTCGTTATCTAATGTTCTCCTTTCCGACACCAACACTAGTTTGTAGTCAGCAATAGCTTTCATAGCATCTTGAGGGTTGTAAAAGTGACATAAAGCCATGGATTTTAATCTCTCAACAGTGAAATCAGGTGCAGCATCCACATTCCAAATCGCTCCCTCCCTGTTTATTACACTCAATTTTACTAAATCCGTACTGAAAATATTTGCATCCGACACAAACATCTCGTTCCTGTTTCCGCTCAATATATTTCCTCTCCTATTCAAAAAATTCGCCAATTTTTGACGATTTCCCGATAGTTTATCCCTCGCCCAATTCAGCATGAACGTTTCGACCTGGAACCATTACTCGGCATAGCTGTTGCCATCTGGAGGTATTTAACTTCCTTAGAGTAATCGTTCCTTACCTGTTTCTTGTTGACAGTCATCGATTGCCTTGAACTGTTTATGTATTAGCATTGAACATACTGTAATGTTTGGTAGAATAATCGTACTCTGTATAGAATAGAAAATACTGCAAATAATATTTATATTCTTTTTGCCAGAATTAAGATATAAATCAAGAAACGGACCACACAGCGTTATTAAGCAAAAACGTTATACTAAGACGCCTTAGTATAACGTTTTTGTTATTTAGCGTAAAAAGCTGAGTTAGAACAGAAAATTTGGTCCATATTGGTTTAGACTGGAAGTGGACAAACGAGATTAAGTGTGCTCTCCGCTCCCTGTTGTTGTTGTTGTTTATTATTTCTTCGTTGGCTACTCCTCATGAGCCTGCCTTAACGAGGACAAATGAAACCAAAGATACATGTTCTACATTAAACAATTAAGTAAGTCCGTTACATTTTCAATCTTAGACATACCAGATAATATTCTCCGAGACTATGAGTGTCACATTAATCCTGAGAATGACGTGGCGAAGCGTCAAAGTAAAAAGAAAATTCCAAGTTCAAGAGATGTAGCAGGCTGCGATAAACAACTGTATGACAATATTCACAGCTATCGATGTTAGGTTATCTCATGTCCATCTACAGTAACATACAATCACATATATCTTGCACAAAAAGTTGACCGATATCAATAATACAATGCGCACAGCACACGTATAGTTTTATGGAGATGATCACATTTTATGCATATATTATTTATTTTTTTTTTCGGGTAAGCATGCTAAATACATTTGCCAATCCTTTGAAAAAAGGAGTGAATGAGATAGACAGAGTCTTTACTAGGGTCAAATAAAAGGCTTTCGAGAGATATTGGCTTCCTGATGTTAGTGCGGTATAGAGCCTTTAGTAGAGACTTACGGTTAGCTTTATATTTGGTGCAATGAGCCAGGACGTGAATAAAGTCCTGTTCAGCTACCATGCATTCACACATTGGGGAGTCACTACAACCAATCCTGTGCATATGGGCTTTAAGACGCGTATGGTTAGTACGCCCACGCAGAATAGTTATCAATATTTTACGAGGAATTTGGAATTTGGAAAACCATGGATACTTGTCATGCACATTAAAATAATTATTAAAAATAGACCCCGAAAGAGAAAGCTCATTTAATAATGCAGATCTGTCTTTCTGCTTAATGACGTTGAGAACAGGTGGGATAGTGTCTTTCCAGTATCTCCGTGTTTTAGTAATAGAAGGTAAAGAGGTACTAGCTCGGGCTAAGCTGTCGACGATAGCTGGAGAATAGAGCGGATTACCGTAACAAATGACCTTCCCGTGCGCTCCAACGTAGGTAAAGTGAATTATTTTACCCAATTTGAGGTTGAGATAGTACATTTCTAAAAGGTCAAAGATAATAGGATGGGATTTAAACAGATCACTGTAGTTCCGTTGTAGTGAATATAGAGCACTTTGAGAGTCAGTGAGGATTAATATTTTCTTATGAGGAAGAAGCAGAGAATACCCTAACGCCTTGTAAATACCAAAGCATTCCAGATAGTAAATATTGAAACAAGAGTCCAAGCGATACTTAAGAGAATAATTTTTCTGAGGGTCATAAACTGCACACCCAGCTCCATTCGTAGTCTTACTGCCATCAGTAAAAAGAAAATAAAAATCTTCCCATCTCGATTTGTATTCTTCAATTGTTGGGTAGCAGGAGAAATAAATGTCCTGTAAAGTTTCGAGTGGGCAAGTGATTTTATAAATAAGCTCTTTCCTAGGTCTGTGCATACAACGGATCTGATCCCCATATTGCCTATTTATTTCTACCCAAATATTCTCCGATGCACGAGAATTATAACTTTCTAATTTCAGAGCCTCTTCGAATAAGTCTGCAAAAGGGTGCAACGGTGAGTTTAAAGCCTTAATGAGAAATTTGGCCGCTCCTTTGAGTCTCCGGTAACGAAAGGTAGAGATATGAGACTCTAAATATGTCGGGATATTGGGATTATTCTTCATAACGCCAAGCGCAATTCTTATTGCCTCTCGACAGATCCCGCTCCCTGGCTTCATATGGTTGGCTAAATTTTCAATGGTTGCAGTCAGTCCAGTATCGTTTTTTGATAGAGATCATTGCGTAGAGCCCATCCCACTTCGACTGTTGACAGTTCTATTTTGACGCAAGTTCCTGAATTCTGTTGGCGTCTATTTTGTACGCGTACGTTGTTACTTGTTAAAAAAGTTCTTTTCATAATATTACTTTGTAAGAGGGATACGAGCTGAGGTGATGCAGGACTACGTGGAAAACAATATTTTAATGCATGGATAGCAAAAAAAGTTTGTTATACGCTTGTCAAAAAGGAGATCTTAAATTAGTGGAACATCTCGTGGAAAGCGGTAATGAATATAATAATGTTTTATGTGTCATTTTATTAGCAGACTACTGTTACATATACAACTGAACTGAAAATAAATATATTAGTGAGGCTTTGTGCTTTTTTAATCGTTTTGTCTCTTCCATTTTTTTACATTGCATTATTAACAACTCTGCAATGGAATTCCATACGATGGTGATATGCAAGCCTCACATTAACATTTGGCTTTGGCGTTTAATATAGTATACAAGAGGCAGTCGGAGGTTTGGTATCATGTTATTCATCAGCGGCGTATATAAGGTAACCTGACAAAAGTTATTTTACCTGCTCCAGCTTCCGCCAGCTTTTGAGTCATGGCTAGCCTCGACTATATTGCTCAAGTAGTTAAGCAATTCCAGGAAGAATGCGTACTGTAAACTATCGTCATTCCTTAGATAGTGAGTGTAGCCACAGTAATTACCTTCGTACAAAATGTAAGGCTGTCTGGAAAATAGTGTGGCCTTGTAACTGATAAGTAGCGTAAGGTATGTAACGGTAATAGTCTAAGGCGTATGCAAAAGCGTACAAGGACACTTATCTAACAGTATGGTGTACATTGTATACGAAGGTGCAGGTAAACATTTTTGTAATCTCGTATCGGTTCGTATGCACGGGGTGAGTGTACCAGTAATGGGCCTATTAAGGCTACATAGGCAATGCTATTGAATTATAAGATAAGAAAGGAAATTAACTTTCACCGACATTTCTCTGCACTCTGTTTTATGTATGTAAATCAAAACTGCGTGCAGTTATAGTTATACGTCGCCAGACATCCACTGGTATTTCTCGTTCGGATTTTCACTATTCTCCTTCATTTCACTTCCGAAAGCTAAATTAATGGGCGCATCGCGGCTATAACATTCCATTCCAGTAGTTTTGTATTATATGCACTTCACATACATACATGTATTATATGCCATACATATACATTTTCGCGTGCTTTTCACGATTTTCACTCATTTACACTTGCAAATCCATTCAATATAGTTAAAGACATTTTAAACAGCTGTACTTACCATCCTTTGCTTGAAACACGCCTGCAGAATACCCCGCCTTTGAACTGTCCTTGTGTTCTGCGAGGATGCTAAAAAATGTATAGTTCAGAAAACCCTCGTTGCCGATAAGGGTGGCCCTTAAGTAAGACCAACGTACCTCGTTTCGGCATTCGTAAACCACATCCGATAAATCACGCATTATTTAAATCTTAACACACGCCTTTAGTTACCATCACCATAATGATCCAATTGGCGCCAACAGGTTAACTGCCACTTTCAAGAATTCGCGCGGAATAAAAAGGGTTCCCTGCTACTTTAGACCCTTACGAGATAAAAGTAACGCTACTGGGATTAAATACTCCGATAAGCCTATAGCCAAGAGGAGGGTGGATCAATACTTGACATACGAATATAGCTTGTATGTATGTATGCTGGCCGGACATAGCGAAATCCTGTTGTAGACCGCTATTCAGCCCATTTTCGTACAGCCCCGCTCCAGCAGTGAGCCAGGCCAAAAAATTAAACTAATATCCACGCCTGGGTACAGCTGTAATCAAAAGTTCGGACGCATGTCTAGAGAATATTTCTCAAATGCAGAGATGTCCCTATTGTGTGTAATATCATAGACTTCAAATGTAAGTATTTAGTCTACGGTAACATCTACGAACGAAAATAAATTTTGGATTAATAATTCCCATTGAGTTACAAAATATCCCTCTCCGATATAAAACTGGGAAACTACACTTGATGAGATTATTTGAGTTACAACTTTTGGCCAACGAAAAGTCTTTTTTAATCACCCTTCTTTTGCTAAATATCGGTACAAATTTTCTACGAAAGTACGCCATGTTATTATTCATATCTCTGCAAGTCAAACATATATACGATATTCCAATATATGACCTTAAAATTCCACATCTAAACGACAAACCGCTCCAACGATAAGTCATCAGTTTCGGCCCACTTTCTAACTGTTGAAGAGGAAGAAACGACATTGCCAAGCTTTAAATGAGAGGAGTTATTTTTCTCTCTCTGAGTATCTGGTTGCGGGATCAAGAGGGGCGCTTGAAGTACAACAACAGTGCGAACAAAGACATGAAACACGCGTTTTTTTTGATACGCCGAGTTACTCTACAGATAAGATAAAGTGGTTTTGTTTCGCGACAGAGTATATTTATTTTTGCAATAAGAAAAGTATAGAGGTGCGTCAAAACCTTTGTTCATAGCTGTACCTAGGTCGATTGTTTCGATGTCCCTTGATCTTCCAGCGTGGAGAATGTTCCCTTGTAACTAGGTGTATAATTATGCTGATATTTTACTTGGAAGTTAATGCCAGTTGTATTTATTTTTGTACCACAATCCTTGCGGATGTATAATTTCTTCTTTAATTCTTTCACAGTTCACTACCCACTTCGAAAATTTACCCAGAAGAAAGGAAAATAAAACAGAATATGTAACCCACCACGTAACTAGTCCACCTAATGACGCTAAATCTGGAATTTTTTTCTCTCTCATACATATATGGATTAGTAACATGATATCAGCAATAAACTGATTCTATTTAAAAAAGAAAAGCATCAATAAGTCATTCTTTTTAAAGAATTGATTAAAAGAATTTTTGAGTATGCGTGGTCCATAATTGAACCAATAAAACACAGTAGTGGGCCACCAAGGAGTGCAAAAGTGCACTCTGATCTATCTATATACGAGGGTTGACTGAAAAGTTCTCGGCCTAACCATGAAGAATTTGTCGTAGTCCAATTTAATTTTTGCTATTTATACCACATAACTTTGGAAGGTTCCACACCATATTTCTCACCAGTATCTTTTTTTTTTGCTTCAGGTATTGAAGACTCAAATGCAGAAATTGCCCATTCTTTGAAAAATGGATAAAGTGATCAAACGTGCTGTTATCCAATACCAGCTGAGGGAATGAGTGGACAGAACATCCACAAGGACATGATGGAAACACTAGGGGAGGATGCCTCTTTCTATTCCACCGATAAAAAATGGCTGGCGGAATTCAAGAGGCGGAACCTCTCTCTCCAAGATGCCCCTCGCAGTGGAAGACCAGAAACTGCCTATACGGAGGAAAACATCACAGCAATTCATGATATCGTAATAGTAGACATGCGTGTGACAGAATGTTTCATCACAGAAAGTGGGCGTATTCCAGAAACGTGTTGGAAACATCCTAACAATTGTGCTGAACATACACAAGGTGTAAAGTCGGTGGGTCCCGAGAATGTTGACTGTTGACAACAAATGCGAGATGCACGGTCATGTCTGCCGCAAACTTGACTCTCCTTGAGGCAGATCCTGTGAAATTTCTAGATCGTTTTGTGGCCATGGACGAACCATGGGTTCACCACCTTAACCCAGAGACCAAGATCCAATCAAAGCAGTGGAACTCTCACCCTCTTCTCCCACCCCAAGGAGTTCAAGCCAATCCCCTGAGCTGGCAAGGGTATAGTCTCTGTTTCTTCGGATGCGAGGGGTGTCACCCTGGCTGAATACCTTAAAAGGGTGAAACTGTGAACTCTGTATATTATGCTGCTCAAATGAAGCGTTTGCGGAAGCCCATCAAGGCGAAGTCCCCCTGAATGTTGAAGAAGCGTGACCTTTTTCACCAAGACAACGCGTGGGTACACTATTGCAATGTCTGCCGTCGAGTCCTGTGGCTTCGAACTGCTTCCACACTCTCCCTACTCGCCAGATTTGGTTCCCTCAGAATTTCGTCTCTTCCCAAAGCTCAAGCAACACCTAGCTGGAACCCACTTTTCATCAGATGATGACGTCATGTCTGTGGTGGTGGACTTTTTTCTCATGCAGGATAAAACGTTATACAAGGAAGACATAATGGATCTGCAGCACCGGTGGCAAAAGTGTGGCGCTGAAAAAGGATTATGTTGAAAAATAGCCATGAACGTTTGAGCTCCGGACAACCTTTCACTGCTGGTGGGCCGAGAACTTTCCACGTATACGTAACTAGCACAAAGGAAAGCCGGGAGGACAAGTTAAGGTAAATTTATGATAAAAATAAAGGAAAATACTCACAGCTTATAGTTTCGTATTAGGTCACACACATATTCACATTTCGTTCACACAGTTGCACGTTTTCAAGTGTAGAGGAAGAAAGCGAAGTGCACGCGTTGACAATCTTGTACTTTGTAAACACGTGCACTTCGCTTCCTGTACACTTGAAAACGTGCAACTGTGTGCACGAAATATCGTAGTGACTTTTAGATATGTGAATACGAAAGTATAAGCTGTAAGTATTTTCCTTTATTCTTCTCCATTTTTCTCATAAATTTACTTTATATAGAAATGAAAGTGACTATATGTGTGTTATCATCACGCCGAAACGGCTTAACTGATTGGAATTATTTTTAGCACATGATCAGATATATTATAAAGTTATATTAGTCGCCATCTTGCATTCAAAATGGCCACCCAAAAACATTTTTCATACCGTTTGATCTGGAGATACGAAATGTGACATAAAGGCGTATTATCAAGAGCAGTTTAAGAATACATTACAACATTTTTAAAAAGTCGCTATCTTGGATTCCAAATGGCATATTTTATTCACCCCGCACCATCGGGCGGGCAAATCGGCTAGTATTCTATATAGGAATGTATTATTTGTTCATAATTAGTAACCTGAATTTTTATTACTTTATATGAATTTCGGATTACTTGTATATTTTGAGATTACACCCTCTTTCTTAACGAAGCGCTTAACTAAACCACACAGAGCAACACCATGCATAATCCCAGACACATGCATGGAACATTTTATTTTACTCGCATTAGATTAGAAAGAAAAGGATATATTTGGGTGCAATTTCAAACCTTGCTCTATTTCAAACACATTTAGGCTTATTTCAAACACATTTGTCGCAAGTGTGTGGGTACACTCACCCTACACTGCTGTATGTACATGTTACAGAATGGGAGTCAGAAAATCAGGGTGTCTAACGGTTATGTAAAGTATTTTATTGTGCGTCAGCTTCCCGACATCTTTATATTTGTAATGTGACTATAACACAGATCTCATTATCTTAAAGCCATAGTTAAGGAGAAGTACTCAAAAGTAAATGAATTCTTATATGCTATTTACTGGGGTCCAAATTAATTTTGCAAGTAATTATTATATGGAAATAATTGTAGGAAAGGTCAGGAAATAGGATGAATATTTTCTGGAAAATCAACCAGGCATTTGTGATAAGAGCAAGGAAGTCTTTTTCATTGAACTCTTAAATTTCAAATTCTTGAAAGTAAGGAATAAGGGTCAATTAATTTGTTATAATAGTTTTTATACGTGTAATGAGACATCTGATCTGGGAGTTTAATTCCTTGCATCTGTAGCCTGTGGTTTCTAAGCTCCACATTGAGTAAAGATTGTGTCCACAGGACGTTACAACGCTCCATGATCGAAGCTCAAAGAGTTTTTCACGTTCATTAGTTACCAGTAATTATTTCTGTCAGGCTAACCGAGGAACTATTTTTCCATTGCAAATGGAGAATGCGTTTTATAATTTGGTTTCTGAATGTAAGCTTCACTTCATTTTTTGGGAATCTCGTCACAGCTTTTTAAACGATTTTTATATTCAAACCGTAGATAAATTTTATAGCGGAATTATAATTTGTGCCTTAATCGTATGAAATTCTTCTCCATCCACGTATTATTAGCGGCTCATTCTTATTGAGGTATAGTTACCATTGAAATATATGTCGCACCTTCAGCATTGAAGTTTATATTCGTGGAATACCGTACTTCATAAAACTTTAATGCGAGCTACATTCAGTGAAATATAACACACAGTCTAAGTGGAAACTTCCGTCAAACATTATGCTATTAGAGGATGGGTAGAAAGGCGGACACTTGGACAAAATAAGCACGGCATGTTCTCACGTTTTTCTTAAAACAAATGAAGCCGACTGATATGACCAGGGTTGCCAATTTCCCACCAGATTTAGATTTTTCTGGTTTCTTCCTTTCCGTAGATAGGTAATTGATAAATTGTGGAATTAATAACTGTGAATAAAATGCATATCCTAAAGCTCCGAAGTCCGTTAAATCGTTAACAAAGGTTGGTGAAACCCACCAAAGAAGCGCTTTTCTGATGTAAGTTTCCCGCCGGTTTTGTAGGTGATAGGCTAATTAGATAGCATTCCCAGCAAGTTGTGATCTAAGTAAGAGGTGTTCGAGAATTGAAGGGTGAATTGACTTATTTCTACAAAGGTAAATGGTATGATCTCAAAGTCAGCCGTTAAGTATGCGTTCGTAAGAAGTTGTTCTGTTCCGGATCCAAGACACGTAGGAAACAATCATGAATCTTTTGTGAAACTGAAAATTTTATTATTTCTTTCAGATTAAAAATAATAATAAACTTAATGAGATGACTTCTGAAATATGAATTTTTTCTGTTTTGTTTCCGAGGAAAGGTTAAAGCTCGTTGAATTTAGTTCAGTTGTATTGAGATTAGAATTTTTCGTAGACCGTTATTTATCTTGTATAAACAGCTTCAAAAATATGTATTGAGGAAAGGACTACAATAAAAAGATAATAATATGTGCGTTCGTTTGTTGGCTTGTTCGTAGTATACGGGCCACACGGAATATGGTATTAAACTAGAAGGGAATATGATTATAGAATGAAAGTTTGCAGTTAATACAGACGAGTATAAAATTCTATATGTCTTGTCATTGTCTTACTTATAGAAACATACTTGACAATAGTGATAAACAAATTATTTATGTGCAGAAGTTGATAATACCATTTGGCACATTAATAGTATTATAATACCAACAACTGGTGTATTTACTTTGGATCTAGTGTAGTTGTTTATTAATATATGGGTATTTCATCATCACGATGCAGAATATATCGATTGCATTTGGCATGTTTCAGCAATTAACTATATCTTTCGGAAATTACCTAGACAAATACAACTTTATGTAGAAGTTAAAGGCAGTTCCTGAGAAAGTACTTTTATGTTGTCATTAATTGTTGAAGCGCTACGAAACTTATCGATGTAACCTGTAGTCAGTTTCGAAGATATTCTACTTGGAAACTGTCTGACAAAGAAGATTTAAGTTATTTGTATCATCAGCTAGATCAAACTGTAAAATTATTAGAAATTTGGAAGCAGATTATAAATGTAGTTTTCCTGATAAATCATTAAGGGAACATTTTTTATTTTTATTTATTTATTTATTTTCATTTAGGGGCCACCTAACCACCTCTTTGTATACTTTGCACAAGCTGAGCTGTGCACTTTCAAGGTCGTGCAGCACGTACTTCTTTGTGCTCCTCAGCTTGGGACAGGCTTGTTCCTAGAGATTCTTGGATTGCCGGAGTTCCGACATTCCAAGAGGCTCCTATGTTCCACCTGTACGAGACAGCTGGTGTTGCGGGACGGACTTTTGACCAGGCGTCTCCAGAATGTTCTCCTGGTCCCTGTTTCTCAAACTTGGAACATTGCATGGCGGGGAGTCCCTACCTATTGTATCCTTTATTTTATTACAAAAAAAAAAAAAAACATATATACGCATAGACAGTACGGGACATCACACACACAGACGTGATTGGCATCTTCTAAGCATCTACTTCTTTTTGTCTGAAAAGAGAGGATGAAGGAACGATAAGGATAGGTGCGCGTAGGAATGTTGGAAATTTCCCACAAAGTTTTTTTCGCCGACCTTCCATATTTAGGATCCCTTGTTATTTCCTTTTCACTCCTCTTCATCCTCCTTTAGATTGTAGATGATCACCGTCTTGTTGGGGTTAGGGGTGGGGTGGGGGGAGAAAGCACTTTTGGATTTAGGGAGGAAACTAACCACACTTTACACTCGAGCGATGTTATATAGAAACCATCTTCCTTGAATTTTCTCCCTTCCTATTTGCTTCTTGTTGCCCTGACACCCACTCACTCACTCATTCATAATGCGAACAGTTCCTCATTGCCTCCTGCTTTCCTGGGTTCCAGAAAATGGGCGCTGTTATGCATTTAGACGATATTTACACTATTCATTTTTTTAAGATTTTCCTTCACATACACGCATTCATTCCACACAAAACAAAGGATCGTGTCTCAAGACGGTATTCCGCCCCAAGGCACTCATCTTCCACTGGTTTCCAGCGAGAAACTTACTTACAGCTTAGTATCCTTTACTGTTCATTATGGCAAAAGCCGAATACACTTAGTTCTGTTCTGCAGTTACGCGGTAGTTGCGAGGCGCGGTCGACACGAATCCCGTTAAGGGAACAACGAGTCTAGGTGTTTAATAATGCTGCTCAACGTAGACTTTTGAATCAGCCTTACGTGTCATTTCCTAAAGCAGTAGACATAGCCATACAAATGGAAGCAATTACCGAGCGGCTGTAGCTCAGTATGTAGAGCATTGGCTTAGCAATTGAAAGGTCCTGGGAACGATCACAGCGGCAAATGTCGGGATGATACCTACAAATTAGGCCGTGACCTACTATCTTCCAACATCCTTTAGCCTACCCTATCCCGGCTTGAGCCTAAGATGCCTAAAGGCTATAAATAAATTTCAAATGGAAGGGATTTATCAGGATGTACATGGCCTTTCCATCGTACCCACCGTGATTGCATTATTCTTATATCATCGTGTGAATCGTGCAGTATTTGGAGTTCTGCATTATGCAGTCTCCTCCATACTGAGTTACATCAGCAAGTTAATCTTAAATTACATCTAATAAGGCAGGTAGGAGAAATGCTAAAACTTTGCTAAACTTTATTTTTATATGGGCCAGTTTAGTAACTTCGGCCCGTCACGATTTACCTTTAGCTGTTAAGTGTTAAAATCCACACCCATGCCCCTGCCGGGACTCGAACCCGGGACCGTTGAGTCGATAGCCTACCGCCGCAGACCGCTCGACCACCCGGCCGGCGTAGGAGAAATGCGTATTGAAGATCAACTACTGGGCTCAGACAGTTCTAGGACGGAAGCTCATTAAGAAAAACGTCAGCAACTCATCAGAAGATTTGTCGTAACCAGCGAATAAAAAATCAGCAATCTTTCGGAATTCTTTTTTTTTTTTTTTCGATTATCGTGTGGAAAGGCAAGGAAGTGCCACAATTGAATAATGCTAGACAAAACGCTACAACAATGTTTCGAGACAGAATCAGTTTTTTCCAAGTGACTGAATGCTACTTACATAGCATTAGACAGAAATTTAACATTGTAGATTGTCAGTAAGACAAATGAAAGCCGGAAGTGCAATGTAAAATAATAAAGGAGGGGTACTTACATAATATTGTCCCATTTCTATAAATATAAAATAGGCAGATGAAACTGATAAATTACGGCTCACATATGGTCTTTCACAAGCATAAGCAGAAAGAAAAATATTACACACGTACTCAAAACCTAATGAACGAAGCGATATTGATACCACAAGGCGGAAGATCGCCTTGATGATTCTCATAATGTCAAGTTGATGTTGGCGAACATGATCTGTTTATGTTCTTTTTTAACCTCTTTAACTTAATTTGATAGAGAAAACCCTATCGCGTACACAGCCTTTTTGTATGTGGAACTAACTTTGAGATCAATGTTGATTACGACCTCTTGCCCGCAGGTATTAAAATATTAAGTAGAGTTCTCCTTCGTCCCGTTTCTCGATAAAATGTCCCAGTGTCCCGACTTTTTCCCAAATGTTCCGCTTTTTAAGTGTCCTTCAATTTAAGAAGTTGTTTCGATACAACGCATGTAAAACTACACCGACTCTTATAACTTAACAAGAAACAAGAACCCAGTGTCATATTGTAAAGTTAAGGGCAAGCTCGAAATTTCTGGATTTCGGGCTCCATCTAGTATATAGATACGTGTGAGATGATGTTGCTTTATCAACTTCCGGTCCCGTCATGTATATATTTAAGAGTTGATTCAGTTGTTATTAACTCCCGAAACGAACTGGTGAGCTTGCAAGGATGGGACCTACAATTTTTGGTAAATTGGACTCCGCATCATCTTTGGTAAATGGGCCCTGGCGGGAATTGAACCAGTGACCACGCGCACAGAAACCAAGCGCGCGTAAGGTTGTTGAATGCTCACTGGTAGTGGTTGTTGCATAGTTGTCCAGTCTCATTGTGTCGAAACGAATGTGCACCATAAATCATATTAGAAGAGAATTTCCGTTCATCAGAAAAGTATATGAAAATGGGGGAATTTTATTCATGTAACTAAATTTCGCCTTTCACGGGGTGCTCGGCCAGACGCTGTCAACCACTTGACATTTTTATGCCAGTATTATGTTTCAAGTGCAACATATGTACAGTGTGTCCCAATAAAATGTATACACTCTTTGAATGACTGTAGCACTAATAATTATTATGATGCGGAAAAGTTTCAAAATTTAAAATAATGTGAACAAATGTAGAAACCAGCCATTTATCGAAAGTGTTCAAATTGTTGGCTTTTGTGGTCCAGATACAGCTGATAACGCTGATCGATGGAATCCAAAACGTTCCTAATCGTTGCAAGTGGTATTTGAGCACATTCTTTTTCAATGGCTGCTTTCAACTCATTGATTGTAGCTGGTCTTGCGCTATAAACATTGTGCTTGACGTGCCCCCACAGAAAAAAATCCATAGGGGCTAAACCCGGTGAGCGCAAAGGGTACTCGGTACTGCCTCTTCGTCCTATCGATATGTTTGTAGGTGTTCGTCAAGATAGGCCCTTACGTCGCGATGGTAGTGGGGAAGTGCTCCATCCTGCTGGAAATACCATTCTTCATCCCTAAACTTCTCTTCCGTGCGTGGCATTACGGATTCCTGTAGTAAGTTCAAGTAATTTTTACCAGTTACTCTATGGTCAAAAAAGAAAGGTCCAATCAAACCAAATGCTGATAACCTGAAAAATAAAGGGCAAAAATTCATTATTTTAAGCCGTCGTACGTGAAAAAAGGACAAAAAGCCATTAGTTTAAGCCGTCACACCTGAAGAAAGGACAAAAAGTCATTTCAAGCCGTCACACCTGAAAAAAGGACAAAAAGTACGTAAGCTCCTGTATATATGGTAGCGCGCTCGACTTCAGTGCGAGCGGTCCCGGGTTCGATTCCTGGTTGGGGCTCAAAAATTTCGGTGTTGACCCATCATCGTGAGGACATTTGGGGAGCTGCTGTGAATAAAAAACATTGGCGATCACAGTGAGAGCTTCGGCTCTCCTCTCCCAACCGTCTGGTCAGCAGTAGACCAACTCCTCCCTTCGGGGAGAGGCCTCATCCACTAGTGGATTGAATATGGCTGTGATTTATTATTATTATTATATATATACCCAATGCAAAAGGTAAAATCGACTCGGATTTATTTTAGTAAAGAACCCAAACTCACATCTATTAAACAGAAAGAACTGAAAAGTGTTTTAAATCATCTTTCTGTTAAAACAATCTTCCTTTCTCATCAGAAACCAGACAAAGTGTAATAGTTCCAATAGTGATTAGTGTAGTATTGCTTTATACTACTGTTAAATAGTCAAGATGTGGTAGTTACTATAATATAACAGAGAGAGAAAAGGAAAGTTAGCATGTATGTCTTTTAAAAATATTATATATATGCCAAATATTGTTCACTGCTTACTTTACGAAGCTTGATACGATTGTGTTGTATCAACAGGTGTCTCCGTCAATTGCGAAAATGATGATGGAATCACACCACTTCAGATAGCAGCAGCGTATGGCCATGTGGACATTATCGAGTTCCTCTGTAAGAACGGTGCATCAGTTGACAAAGGAAGCAATTTAGGATGGACTCCTTTGATGCACGCCTCAAGAAATGGCCATGTTTCTGTGGTATCGATACTACTTGCGCAGAAAACTGATGTTAACAAATGCAATAAAATAGGTAAAGTAACAAGGCTATTATGAAAGTTGTCTTTGTAGAAAATATTATAAACTTTTTTATTTTATTTTGTTACTAATTCTAATATAGAACAAATCAGATAATTGGTTATAATACAAACTTTTATTTTTTGTATGGTAATATTACTAACCAAACAGTTTCTTCTGTGTAAATGTGGAGTAATGTATTACAACAAACTGATTATTGTTATACTTTTGTACCTTTCGGGATATCATTTTGTTTTTGCGAGAATTGATTTGAGTGTTGGTTTTCCTTGCAAGCAAAAATTGTAAGTTTCTTTGGTAATTAGATAGAAATAATGTAAAATGAAAAATTATCTTGCAAGGAGACTTACGGAAGTGTAATTCACAGATTTTAATGAAACTTTGCATACTTGTAGAACATCGAAAAATAATAGACACAGATTTTTTTTTTATTTCGGCAATGGTGCGGGATAAGGGTAGAAACCACCCTGTGAACGTTAAGGGTGGTTTCCAAGCATAGACAGAAAACAATCATTTAATGAAGAAACAATACTGCCAGGGCAGTACAGGTGATTCAGAATCGGACGTCAAAAGTACAAAATTCAAAATGGCGGATCCAATATGGTGATTACAATTACAAAAAGTCGTCTGGTTTGAAATGCTCTGCAGCTAGCCAAGAACAATTATAGTTGACAGGGGTTACTGCGAGAAGGTGGCAGACTGATTTGAAACCCCATTCTGTACTGATGTTAACGGGATGCTTGATTAAAGTATCGTCAACTCTCACTATTCGGGGTGCTCATTTATAGTGAGTCCCCTCGCCTCTCGCTACATCAGAACTTCATAGATCCTCAATTGTTATAATTATTAATTTATAGCGAAAACGTTTTACAGTAATGATATTCCGTGAAAAAGTATGTGATGCATTAACATTGTTTACACCATTTGATACAGCAAGCCAAAGCTATGCTTAGCTTGGCTTAGCTTACGTTAGGTTAGCCTCAATTGAGTTTGTTACGCGCAGTTAGCCTAAATGGAAGTGTAGGTTAAATTAGGTTTGGTTTGGTTAGATTAATACGCAGGGGTTGGACAAAAAATCTAAAAACACGTCATACAGGACACGTAAGTGTGGCCCGCCACTGTACACCACTTGTTGCGGTTGCCGATCGTGTTTTGTTTTCAGTGTGTCATGTGGACCTTCCTCTTCCGTCAGCAGTACCCAGTTCACCTGTGAGTGTCGTGATGTGTAAGTGGTGCTGTAAAATGGGCGACCTGACAGACTTCCAAAGAGGCATGATCGTTGGTGCCCGTCTGGTTGGAGCTTTAGTGACAACAGTGGCGACCATTGTGGGGGTATCGACAAGCACTGTGTCCAATGTCACGACGGCATACACAATGCATGGGCAAACAACGTCTGCAAAGCACAAAAGTGGTCGAAAGACAATCCTGTCCGATAGGGACAGGAGGGCATTAAAACGGATTGTAGCAGCTAAAAAGCAGACCACTGCAATGAAAATTACGTCTAAACTCAATTCCGGCCTACAGAACCCGGTTTCATCAAAAACAGTGCGA
>JAGDQP010003989.1:40658-89012 GCA_022664845.1 Lepisma saccharinum | reverse complement strand
TGATAGCTTTGTCAGCTTGTTTTATTTAATTTAAGTATGGATAGAAGGCCGCAATATAATTATATCCATAAATTTTTAAACAAATTAAATAACTCTGTTTGAATTTTCGAGACACGAGACGAGACACGAAACATGTCTCATCTCGTGGCAACACCAGATTTGGAAATATCAACGTTTAAAGTGAGATATTACGATATCTTCTACACATTATATTATTTTACTATTATTTCGTATTTCTCCTCTCTTCATCTGTCCTTTTGGCTCTCAGCAGCTAAAATTTTGGGTTCGTTCACTTTTTCTTACGTCTCTACTGATTGCCGATTGTTTGGATTTTGATGATGATGATGGGTATTCTGCACGAAGACAGGTCCTAACCAGAAGGTCTCTGGGCAAGGTGAATCGGTAGTGCTCTGCTATTGCCTTCCATGCCATGAAAATGATGTCCTGAAGACAGGACCTAGAAGGTAACGTGCGGTCCGGGAATCGTGTATCCCCACCGGGAATTGAACCCGGTAGCCTTTGATTACATGCCAGCGTGCATTAACACTCCTCCACAGATGACGCAGTCGTTTCGTTAAGAATTGCAGATACCGAGCGGGCGTTGTTTTAGCATTGGACAGATCCTTGGGATCGATCCCACCGGCCGACCATCCTGACTGAGGTTTTCTTCCAGGGTTTTCTTTCAGTCATACCAGACAATAGCTCTGATGGTACGTATAAAATAGACCCTGGCCACCTATCTTGCAACAACCTCTCTCCTCACCTTTTTCCGCCTGAGCCTGAGATGCCTAAAGGCCTTAAAATAAATTCAATCTCCAGTCAATTTCAGATGTTTCTTGATAAGCTACGACCATTCGATAAAATAAGTTGTTAATTTAAGATAAGAAATATCAAGGGGAAGAAAAATGAGTCTGAAATTCTTACAAATGTGTTCCTCAAATGTAACTATAAAAGATTTGAAACTATAATGGAACAGTACACAGTCAACAGTAAAAACAATTAGTTGTATTTATGTAATTTATGTAATGTTAATATTCTCTTTTCAACATGGATTTTGCGTAATTTTCATAATTATGTTTGAAACGTGAGATGAGTCTCTCGTCTCACTGCATTACAAAACATACTTTCTACAATTAGTTCTTATTAACAAAGAAGTTAATAATTATTAATTATTATTTGGTAAGTACAGAAAAAAAATAACAGAAAGTAAATATTAAAAGCTTTCATTTCTGCGAAGTTCTTAATTATATAATTCCAAAATTACTAATTCATGACAAGTCTCAAAAGAAGGTTGTGCCCCGGTGGATGAGTAGTAACGCTTGATGAATAGCATCAACGAAGAATATGAGTACAGGACTTGCAATGCCATCCATACAAGTTGAAGATCGTCCAGGAAGCCCATTTTCACCTCAGTGGATTTGTTAACAAACAAAATTTTAGATATTGGGCACAAGAGCTACACCAGCGTCCATTGCACAGCAACAAAGTTACTCTGTGGTGTGGTATGTCATCATACGGTGTGATGGGCCCTTATTTTATTGACGACGAAAATGGCCATGCGATTACAGTCACATCGAATCGTTACGTCGCCATGCTTGAAAGCTTTGTTGTGCAACAACTACAGAGATTTCCACACATTATTGACACAGCCTGGTTTCAACAAGATGGATCGACGTCCCGCACAGCACGAATATCGATGGCTGCTGTACGCCAATTGTTTGGGGAACGTGTAATTTCGAAAAAAATGGTGACATTCAATGGCCTCCAAGATCCCCTGATTTGTCAGCTTGTGATTTCTTTTTGTGAGGTCATCTTAAAAGCAAAGTGTTCCTTAGTCGACCTGCTACAATGGAAGAATTGAAAGCCAAAATCCGAGAAGCAATTGCCGAAATTTCCTGTTGAGATGTTACGTCAAACCATGAACAATGTAACGAAAAGACTGCAGGAAGGTTTGCGTAGAGAAGGAGCTCACCTGCGAGAAGTCATCTTCAAAAAATAAATGTATTCTGAAATGGCATCATTTTTACTATTAAACGCGCTAAATATTTTTTTTTCATGAAATTATTTAATTTTCAAAATTTCCCGTTTTTTTTTAATCACCCTGTATTTTTTATTTCAAAGTAAGAAGAAAATAGTTACAGTCCGGGGTGCAACTTTATTTTCCATGTCCGCCGGGCGATGAGTGTGATTAGATAGCCCTCTACCACAATGCAGGTGCCTTTGCGAACGCCACTGACAAGTTTGAAAACGAGCGACCTCTAATTTGAAATAATAGCGTTACTTTTCCTTCCCTTATATTTTTATTTGTTTTCGTCAACTTCCTTCTTAACCTTGACACCCATTATAATCACATCACTACAATGAGCACGGTTCGGAAAATTGTTCTTATGTAACGTGACGTCACAATTCAAAGAAAAATAGCAGCTTCACACATTTGCTTTGTTTGATCATGTTTTAGAAGACAAACTATGTCGTTCTCAAGTGTCATACAAGGAGTATTCAATTTCAAAGTCATGTTTCTACAGGAATATGATTTAAACGTGTAAATATAGTTATAAATGGCACTTTCGTTAGTACGAGACACAGTAAAACAGTTTACGTAATTATTTAACCAGATTGAAGCAGAAAATTTTCATAGTAGCGGCTCATAATCAAAACTCGGATGTAGGGACGTATTTAGGGGTGGGTTCGGGGGTTGTGGATCCCTCTCAAATTCAAAGTTGTATGCAAAATTAGCATAATTTTAGGCGTAATGATATATATTTCATGTCCAGACACACCTTGGAGCCCCCGCAATTCAGTGGACCATTCCGAAAAACGACTTCTGGTGCCTGTCCGAGTGGCTTGCTTACGTGGTGATTGTGATCTGCACAGGCCAGTCTAGTAACTTAGGACTTCGACCCGTCACGATTCGCCTTTAGCTGTTAAAATCCACACCCATACCCCTGCCGGGACTCGAACCCGGGACCTTCGAATCGATGGACTACCGCCGCAGACCGCTCGGCCACCCGGCCAGCTGCACAGTCGTGTGCATGATAACACTGTATTGATATTCTCAAAACAAATAATATTATCAGTATTTCTCTAACGAATAAAATACAATAATTTAGAATATGTCTTTATTATTATTATAATCTCTTTAGCCCCTCCCATCATATACGCGTCAGAGAAGATTTATACACCGTTGGATTCATCATGGTCTGAAACGGTGAGGAAAACTATGAATGTGACTCTAAAACTGGCAGGCCCTTTCCAATCGCTTAGTATTTTCCATTTGTGCCCCTACTAAATCTCAGTATCCACAAGTTCGTCAGAGATAAGCCATACACCGTTGACGTAGTCACGGACGCCGGTGGAAAAACCTAGTAACTTTGACTCTAAAACTGACTGACAGGCCCCGGCATTCGATTAGTAATCGCTGTTTGCTTTTGTTATAATTTGAATATATATGGGCGTGCTTTGATTTGTTTTAGGATGACGTCGGGAAATGAGTTCTTTTATTATATTTTGGGTCTGAATATTGTCAATTCAGCTATATACGATCTCGGGATGGACGAGATATAAGAGCACTTGCTTTCTATGGGCGTGGTCACGGGTTCAAATCCCGCCAGGGCTCATTGAACGCAGTGGTTCGGAGCCCACTTTACGAAAAACTGTAGGTCCCGTCCTTAAAAGCTCACCAGTTCATTTAGGACGTTAATAATAATTCACTCACAGAACCCACATCAGGGAGAGCCCCGTAACTGCGGCGGGAAAACGTTCCGTTCACAGCATACGTCACAACCGGTTGCTCGTTTTCTTTTCTCTCGCTAACAGAGGGAACTATATCATTTGCTATAAGATCCTATTTATGGTAATATCATTATAAAGAGCATCAAATTGTACTTTCACATTTTCCAGTATTATTCCATTGGCGATCCTCCATATTTATAGGAATACTCTTTATAGCCTTGGTCCATATTTATAATATTATGAGTTGTGTCACTTATCACAGGAAACGACTGCGCGTTCAGAGTCAAATGTAATATAAACTTTAGGTCTCATCCTTAGAATCTCACAAGCTTGCTTAGGACCGTAACCACAATTCCACTTCAACATTAAAAATCATAATTTTAATAAATTTACCTATTCTGCACTAAACAAAATCTACAGCGAAACAAAGAAAAGCCACATTATTATGAGTTTAAGAGGTTTTAATGAGCAATTTCAAAGCCAGATATTTTAATCTTGATATGGTCCTGGTTTTAGAACGTGATTCCATTAATGAGAGTGAAGTATTAAGTTCCAATTGAATCGTTTCGCTGCCATATATTCAAAAAATCTTAAAGTCAATCCGCATTTGTGAAGGTAGACAAATGTTACAGCCACTGTTTCTTGCAGCAATGCTTTCGGGGGGGGGGGGGGGGACTTTGCCCCCCAGGAGATTTTCAACCGTAACCCTCAAAAGAATTAGTGTTAGCACTTATATTACTCAAACGTATACTGAAATACGCATTTTAAATTACATTCTACAAATATTGTTCATGTTATTTTGAGGTTAACTAAGGAAGTACGACATGTTCTTAAGTAGCCTCAGTATTGTTTTATATTTTAGCTCTTAGGAGTCAATATGCATTATTTAAAATTTTCGTGAGCCCCCCACGACTTGATTTTGCACTCCCGAAAGGAAATTCCTGAAAGAAACACTGGTTATAGCATGGTGAACAGCAATCCGCCTCCATTATTTGGACATAGACTAAGACAGGTGGCCTTGTATGTTCCTCTGTACAAATGTCTTTACTTATTATCTTCTTTTTTACGGGTTCACTCCCAACTTTAAAAAAAAATAACCCAAACGGGGTAAGCTGGATATGGAATGACAGTCTTGCGAGGAAAGTGATTAGGAATGCAGCAGCCAGGTCCTTTGTGTAGGTACAATGTCGGCATTTGTCCTGAAACTAAGGGAACCCTTATAACACCTTAGGATAGCAGCCAGAAGGTTTCGAATCCGCGTGCCTCCCCAGTGCCGATCTAAAGTCTGAGACACTAACCACTGGACCACGAGGTTGGATATTTCATTTGATATAACTGAATGGAGATGGTTACTTTTAATTAAGACGATTGGACTCAAGCCGTAATTTCAGACTTGTGAATTTCGATGTTATGAATTTCCCTAGTGTTCAATATTTTTGACAAGTTTAGTGTTTGTCTGCGGTTTTCCGTTTCCAGTAACATTAATGATATCATTGCCACAGCCCCCGCGACAACAGGAAGGAAGATTCAATTCCAGCTGCCGACCATCTTGACTAAGGTTTAGGGTTTTCTCCGTCACACCAGGCAAATGCCGAGATGGTACCTTCAAATTAGGCCCTGTCCAACTCCTTCCCGTATGTATTCCCCCGCCTTGAACCGTAGATAGCTAAACGCCATAAAATAACTTCATTTCAAACAGGAAGGAGGGGGAGCAGTTCCAACTCGTCTAAGTTTCTTCTTCACCCAAGAGTTATTCCAATGTTCACTCTATTCAAATAGGGCTGAACTGAATCAAATTTAGAAATATATCATTCAAATAAATTAAGATAACATTATTCCCTTCTATTTATTGTGCTTGCTATTGAAATATGATTTATGTTCGATCCACATGATTTCTAGGTATATTTTAGTTGTTGGTATATTTATTAATTTAACTTCGATAGGCAGTTCAGACATAAGCCCGTCACTTGCCTTAGAGATGACGTCGCTCCGCGAATTCTCCTTGTATTATTATTTTTATTGCCATTTTAAATTTCCTTTTTACAGGCTAACCAGGCTATTTGATGCATGCTTGTTACTTCTATGGCATCATATCACTTTTCTGGAGCAAGAATGGGGAAGGTAGAATCAGGGTTTCCGCCAGGATTTTCAGTTTGGGGGAGTGTAAAGTCAAAATTGGGAAGGTATAAGTGAAGTTTTGTACGATTTTCTGTCGATTTTTCACAGCAAAAAATTTTAAGTTAAGGGGGTGTTGTCGAGACTTTGGAGGGTAAACATTCCCCCCACAGGGGGGGGGGGGGTCTGGCGGAATCACTGGGTAGAATTCAGGGTCTTAGTTAATTAAGATACCATCCTGGCATTAGTCTAGCGAAACTGTGGAAAACATTAATTAGGTTGGCCGACAGTCGGGTTCAAAACATAATGCTTCCGGTTTTCTGTAAGCGAAATTAACAACGGAACTTTTGAGTCTGGGTATTATTATTATTACTATATTAAGTTGGTAGGGTGTTGAGTTTAGCAATCGGAAGTTCCTGGGATCGATTCCAGAAGCCGTCTATCTTAACTAAGGATTTTCCACATTTTTCTCAGTCACACTAGGTAAATGCCAGGATTGTACCTACGAAGTAGGCCCTGGGCGACTACCTTCGAACATCTTCTCCTTATCCTATCCCGGTCTGATCTGATGACTGTAATGGTTTCCTTGTTAACTTTGTTTCTGGCTATATACTAAATGTAGTTCACATTTTTCATGTGTATAAAAAAATTAAGAGCAACAAAATACGTTGGATTTATACTGAATGTAAATCAGCTCAACAGTGCCGTAGCCAAAAACCGATTGTTGCCCATAGAATCGTACTGCTTTGCAGCAAGTTTCATTAATGTGAGAGTTACGTTTAGCTTTAAAATTAACGTGTCACGATTTGCATCATGCACGTTATACAAAAATAAATGGAATCGAACCCGTTGTACGTCCTATTAAGGACGGGACCAACTTCGAAAACCCACATTTTTTCTTTAACGGCTTTCTGATGACTAGCAGCTTCGAGAGTTTGTTTTTACCTTGTCCACAAGAACTAACTTTAAGTTATTTGAGCAAAAAAAAATTTAAATTACAACTGTAAAGTAACCTTTAAATATGCAGTAACTTACAACTGCTGCAAAAATGTCGTAACGTTGTCAGATTTGCTTCTACACTTCACTTTTGCTCGTGGTGCCATCTGTTGTTTACTAGTGCAGCGTTACGAAAGGAATATAAAGTACTACTATAATTAACCGGAAATATAAAACGTTAATCGCCATTTTCTACCCTACTAGCTGCTAGCAAACAGATGTTGAAATCTTCCAATTTCTATCTAAAATCTTACGTAGGCCTATAAAACTAAAGCCTATCTTTAATATAAAGCCTATAATAACATCATAAACAAACTTCTAAAGTTACAGTTTTTGTTTTTGTTCAAATATAGAAATATGTGGATATAAGAAAGGGTGCAGGGGCGACGCTAAATACTTCTAGCCCCTACATCTCAAGTATTTTGACTGGGTGTCCTTGTCATCTTTAATGGTATGATCATAGTTGTCAGATGCAGATTCGTTTAATTTGATTTAGTTTCGTCCTTTCTCATACATTAAGTATATATACGAGGGTCCGCTACGTTTCGGCACCAAGTGAGGAAAACGGAAATTATTAACTTCCCTAGCGAGGTGAAAAAAATTGAAAATGTTGGAAATCATTACTCTTTTATTTCTTAAGTCTAACAAGGAGACGATCCCAACCATGAGAGCTGGATTTAGATCAAACCTTGCGACATAAGTATTTCGACGTCACTGAGACCAAAGGTGATAGTCATTTGATTCGATTTGCCTTGTTGTGGACTTAAGGGTTCAATTTCCACTTAAAATTGCTATATAGGAAATATTTAACTTTAATTTGAATATCTGTGAAACAATTAAGGTGAACAAAACGAAACTCACACAACGTAACACTAACCACTAAAAGGCAATAACGAAAACCGTAACCAGTGTTGCCAAATCAGTATACAAGATAAAAATGTTGAATCAGGAATTTACTTTCAAAAGGGGTTATATCCATTTTGGTCTCTCAGTGAGCATATTTGTGTTTTCTGGTTCATTTCTCAAACGCCTTTCAATATATATACAACAGGTTTTTTTTAAGGTGTGTTAGGGTTTGTAACAAACCTTATTGAAATGAAACTATTGCTGATATCGATAGGTGTTTGAGAAATGAACCAGAAAACAGAAATATGCTCAATGAGAGACCAAAATGGATATAACCCCTTTTGAAACTAAACTCCTTATATGCTTATTATTACATATTTAAAAACTACTTATAAAACATAATCAAACACTGCAATTTGAGGCTATAGTGTTACTTAAAACGTTTAACTTGTATGCTGAGTTAACTTATATCTATAGTAAAAAAAAATACTTGCTCAGTTTAGAACCCCATGAATCCTGCGCCCGGGATATATGCCCCGTCTGCTCTCCCCTAGTTACATCCCTGCTATAGCTCAGCCTGTAAATAATTAAATCCATTTTCCGCCAGAAAGAAACACTTCACAAGCAAAAATCATTGAAAAAAAATTGTTTTTCAAGTACTTACTAAACTATATACGTCTCATTACATCTCTTCCATAAACACAGCCCCTGGATCTGTTCTTATGTCGCATCTTATGGATGAAGTTTTTACATACTTTTTTTCTTTTTTAAATACAATCGTTTCCCTGATGTGATTCTTTGGTAAAGATTTCAACAATTCTCCGGAAAAAGCAAGAGTGTCATGTTTCCAAATCAAGTTGTAGAGCGAGCTGCACATGTAGAGCGAGCAATTTAAACAGAAAACACATAAAAATAAGGAAAATCACGACCGGAATGAAAAGCGGGACAATCTAACTTAACTTTAAATAACCCGCCTTCGCTCTCTACCGCTCTCTCGGCATTAATTCGTCTTTATGCATGACACTCACGTAATTTTGCATTATAGTCTGTATGAAGGTGGTTTACCACATTAATGTGTCTCTGAAATAGAAAAAGTAATGAATTTCGATGTTACCCAAAATAAATTGGCAGTAACCGTGCGGCCAGGATACTGGAGGTCTTTCTCGCGGTGTTCCCAGTCCTGGTGTTCTGAGGTGCACTCAGCCTTCTACCTAATTGAGTACCAGAGAGCCCTTGGCAAGAACTAATGTTCTGCCTCTGAATTCGAAAATTGCGATTCAACGTATATTTCCTTCACTGTTTTAAATGACTTTAATAACTCACCCAGCTGTAAAATACCACAGAGTAGTTCCACGCAACCAGCCAGGAAGCAAAGTAAAACTGCGTAATCTGGATTCTTGTCGTGTGTGTAATTGAACGTAAGGAGAGACATAAGAGCTGTAGGACCTATGTTCACCTCTTTGCACGTTCCAAAAACGATGTATACGAAACTACCAGCAAATGCTGAATATAAACCATACTGCAAAATAAAACAGTGACAAACGTTTATTAATAATACAATAAAACCAAAACACGCAATTCAAAAAATATATACAACACTCTACTAAAAGTGTATTGAACGCTTTTTTACTTCAAAGATCGAGTCCGCTACTCAGTCATCTATAGCTGATGTCAATATCCATAGCCGACCAAACTACGAAAAAGAGCAATTTCATTATCGTCACATCTTGCCGCAAACTACAAGCAACGTTATTCAGATTCTTAAACCAACCAGATCGGAGTCTAATACCACCTCAGACATTGCTATCACTTCCACCAACCTCTTTCATAGATGTCATCTAACTGTACTAAACCTTATCGGTAGTAATCACGTACCAATTATACTCACCCTTGACTGCCCCACAAAACGACACAACCACCACGTATCACCCTACGATTCGAATAGACCGTAGATAACATTAGCTAACAGATATAATCCATAAATCCGCCAACGTATATTGATTAAAATCACCACCTATTACTTAACACCTTACTTACCACAGCAGCACAAATACCAAGTCACATAACTCACTCGACACTCTCACTACTTTTCACTTGATCACTACACCATACTGCCTGCCCCATACTTATCATGACGTAATCGCATATTTTCATACCTCTGCTATTTAATCATATAGTGTGCCTTCATATACAACACTGTGATACTAATTAACTAACAGAGTTCATACTGTTCCAAGTATCTCAGTGACTGTATGAATGTACTGTACGCCATATTTGTTTTAATATTTAATGATAAAAGCACATCTGAAACAATACGCTGTTTCTATTATAGATGTTACTATTTCACTAATTAATTAATATGTGATTACCAAAACAAATGAGGACCATGGGGAAAGAAAGCCCTTCGCCCATTTTTCCCCCCGCCAAATTGAGAAATTGTCTGCAAGCAGGACCAAGCACTTCTTTGAAGGTGACAGTTTTAGGTAGATATTTTCAGTGAATATCTTCCAAGTTGTATTTCAATGAATAGCAACTGGAGGTTAAGAGTATCCTTAGTGTGGAGTTACTCGGGAGAATAAGGGGGAATATTGTTGTGCAAGATTTGTTTACAAAAATTGCACTGTTTCTCAGTCGGTGTATATTATTATGTATTTGCCCTTAGTATCTTTGTTTCTTTCAACTTCAAATGCGATTTACCAAAACCGCATATTTTACATACCGAGCTCCCTTATCTACCGAGCTCCTGAATTTTCAACCTCAAATTTTTTGTACGCATATTCTGTTGTTTTCACTCTTACAAGGGAACTCTGCAACTTTCCCACCTCGAATCGCCCCCAAATTTTCACCAAGCCTGTGGTGTAGCACAGATAGAACACAGACGGAAGCTTTTGTTTCGCAAATTGTCAGAACATACATTCAGAACCACATATGTGTCTCGATATCTGGCGTATAAAAAGACAAAAAACACCGGAATGCACACGCACAAACACTATACAACGTGACAGAGATGGAAAAGTTCATAATGCGCTAAAGTAATGTACAGAAGCAGTAAGCAGGTGAAATGGGAATTACACACATAGGTGACCTACCAAGGGTATTGTCCAGGCAAAGAAGGAGGTGACGATAGCAGCTAGTGTATATGCACTGATATAAGTCTATTCGAGGATAGTGAAAATCCAAAACAGCGTGAGTGAAGCAGAGATGCACATCGCACCAGTTACATTCTATAATGGTGTCGTTCTGACACAAAATATTGTCACATCCAGACCGAATGTTGAAATTGATGTTCAACACATTATTGAAAGAACTCTTGTGCTCTTGCAACAAGTAGCCAGCTGCCTGCCACGCGTAACTCAACATAAGAGAGTATTTAGTAGCTCAGTGGTAGAGTGTCGGTGTAGTATTCGGGAGGTCCTGGGTTGGATCCCAGCAGCTGACCATCCTGGCTGAGTTTTTCTGGGGGCTTTCCTCAGTCATACAGGCAAATGCTAGGATGGCACCTTCAACATAGGCCCTGGTCGACACCTTTCCGAATCCTTTCCCCTCCCCTATCCCGGCTTGAGCCTTAGATGCCTAAAGGCCATAAATAAAAGTTCAAAAAAGGATAGTATTTAGGTGAGCTGAGCTGATTGTAAATAAGATTGCGGAATTTGAGAATGAATCTTCTATCATGCAGTTTCGGTGCACGCTCTTCGCTTCTGACGCTCTTCAGGCCGTTGAGCAAATAACTTATACTACAGGAAGGAATACATATGAAGTGGTTGACAATATCGTGTGGCTTTCGGTGGAATTACTTTCACTTGCAGATCAACCTAATCAGACAACGCAAGCTGCTGTCGGTCTGCCCGGACCATAAACCTAGGAGAAGCAGGGATGATGGTCCGCGTGGCAACAGGCATCTCGTTATATTCCCCGAAAGTACCTTCTATAAGACCTCGAATGTGCGATTTTTTCTATGCTATGCAACCTGCATTGCGTGAGTGACGATTGGGTTGCATGCATTCAGGCGCGTTTCGTGTCTTTACCCTAGATATCGACACACATGCATGTTACATCAATTTGCGAGACAACAAGTTCCGTATTTGTTCTATCTGTGCTACACCGCATGCTTGGTGAAAATTTAGGGGCGATTCGAGGTGGGAAAGTTGCAGAGTTCCCTTGTAAGATCTTTTCTCCTAATTTCAGTTTAGTGATACTTTACTTGTTAACGATTTAGGAAAAGTTTACAAAAGTATACTTCTCTAAATTTAATGACAATGAATTCATACACAGCTAAATTATATAAGGTAGACAAATTGTTCTTAATGTATGTTTCCATTATTCAACGCAATCTGCGTTATAAAACGTTACACAATCGTCTATAAATAACCCAAAGCTTGTTTTCAAGTTCAAGAGATGTACTTCATTCACATATCATGGGCTTCAACATTGGTTCTTGAGGCACACTATATTGCATTTTGAAATTATTACTGATACATACTGAAACCTATAGCATATATAACTTTTGAACCATTTAAGAAATACCTCTCAAGAAATCATATTGTCTCTAATTTTTCAGTAATATCGTGAATTTCATATTTATGTTTTCTCAGACTTGAAAAGAATAAAACACAGTGTATCATCATTACGTACACTGCAGTATTTTGTACGAATCATATTTTACTCTCTAGATGGTAATATGATTAGGGGTGTAGCCAATGGGTTACTACTAAGTGGGCACAAAGTTGGGCTTACGTTAAATGCCCTGCAACATATCTCCCGGAATTTTTTTTCAATGTTGAATAACAATCAGTAAATGAGATTGAAGTAAAGAAACAGGAGTAAAATAGAACGAACATTCCAATTAAGTGATTTTCGTTAAAACTTATGAATTTACATTAAAAGAACGTGCAACAATTATTATCCTTAATAATTAAATATGGTCGTTGCAGAAGATATACACAAGCCGTTAACCTTGAATTTACACTCTTTGACAAAGAGAAAAATGCACAAGGAGAAACAGTACTAAGATGGTATGAATTAAAAAACAGGCAAAAGAAAGCAAAGTATTGAATGGGTAAAGGAACAAATACGAAACAACTAATTAATCTAGAGCAATGAGGAAAGATTGTAATTCCGCCCAAACTTCGTTCTAAATTCAATGCATAATGTATATAGTTATAAAACTATCTCTGATGAAGCTATAGTATGAACACTGAGGGAACGATTGTACAGTTGTGAATGATATTTAAACGATAATGGTTATAAATTCAAGGTTGAATTTCTCAGAACGAAACAAAGAAAAGGTCCATTTGAAAAAAAAAATGCGAAACATGCGTAGTTTCGGAATTATATTCACCACAAAATAGAGCCACGTCGTAACAAATGACGTCATATATCGACATTAGCAAGACGTGTTGACTTAGCTAATGACAATAAAAATTGTACCCAATACATTTATTGGAGTAACGTTTATGGCTGGTCTCCCAATGAAAGAACTACATTATCAAACAATTAATCTTGCGCAACGAGCAAGAGTAGAGAAAGCATCCCTAAGATCCCTAACCTGCATACTTCGAGCATAAACTTTACTCAGAGAGATGTGTTGTTTATAATCGCTAAACCGACATTTCTAGCGCCACTATTTGTCGAAATATTAAACCATTTGTGATGCTAGTACTCCACATTCGGGCGCCATATTGTAGCTCCGACACTACACATGTTTCAAAACTATTTTAAAAAAAACTTTTGTCTTGACTTAGTATTAAGAATTAACGCTTCAATATATACGACAAACATTTTTAAACATGTTTCATTTTTAAACAGTAAACAAACCAAATGTAATAGTAAATTATACTGTACCTGAGGTCCGAGATTAGCCAGGGCAGCGTAAGCTATGGCTTGAGGCATTAACGTCAGTCCAACAGTGATACCAGCCACAAGGTCAGATACTGCATCATCTAACGAATAGCGAGGTAACCATGCTAATATTGGAATTCGTCTATATAACAGTCTCTTATTACAAGTCCGGTGGAGACACTCTCGTGTTCCTTTGGACGTGATAAGCATGACCTAAAAATAGACATAAAAACAGAATCATATAAACACATTTTAAACATTATTCGTTGACTTGTCTAAATAAGCCTACTTCAACAAAATTAAGAAACAAGTATGATATTATTGTGGGGTGATATCTAAAATCCAGCTGAGGATTATCCAGTAAGTCTCCAAATTAATCGTGTTCAGTAATAACGTAACTAAAATAATTATATCATGAAAGAAGATTACATTCCACAAAAACAGACATTTATTATGGTACTAACTCAGACTTCACAAGTACATACACAAATATGGATTCCTTATTAAACGTAGATCCTATATCACAGATCTAGGTCATATTGCAGCATAAGCTAAGATTACTTTTTTAGATTTACTAGCGTGTCTGGAAGCATATTATCCAAATCTTAAATTCATCTTTTAATTATCCAAGAACTTCTAAACTTGTTATCTTCTTTCGAAACTCCAATATAGCCTAGTTCCTTTTAGCTTTGTTCGAGTGAGCTGCACTAGTGTACACTTTTGCGTTCCAGTCCGTATTGTACACCTCAACTGTTCGAATGGTCGGTGCGTGTATAAGTGGTATAACGTAGTGCTCCTGCTCGGGAGAGAGTGTAGGTAGATGCAGACAATTGACAGTCGTGCTGTGTTCTCAGTGTATATCTGAGAGAAGGGCGTTACAGATTACATCAAGATTTGCCCTTTATGTTCGAGGCATGCTGTTTCATCCTGTAGTACGTTTAGTCAGGTAATGTATGTATTTATAAATGATCCATACGTATTTAAGTATATTCAGCCAATATATTTTTCTCAGTGTGCTTGTCCGTGAGTTAGGCAAGGTTTCATAAGTACTTTATATGTTTGTAAAACCGTCTTAACCTCCGCACGAGGTATTTATCAGTCTTTTAAATAGATTTGGTCTTTGTTTGGGTTGTGATTTTTAAGTTTTTCTAAGTGGAAATTTCATTTCAGTTTACAGTCGTATGTATCTCCCAAATATGCGAGGTGTGGGTCTGTGTTCTTAAGTCTACTGTAATATTAACCAGGTTGGGGTTTCGGAGTACATTAGGTCACTTAGGCTGAACAATAATTGCTAAAATCTTTGTAGTGCTAATTTGTAGTTTCCACACCAATTCATAAATAATTTGACTGCTGATTGAAGAGTCCGGTTTAAGTGTTGCATAGATCTTCCTAGTGCTAGAAAAGCAGTGTTACCGCATACTGAAATAGTTTGATATTTTTTTGGTAATTGGGGTATGTCGGCAACATACATACAATAGGTGAGAAAATACGGATCCTTGTGCTACCAAAGTATTAATAAATATTGGGAATGATAAGATAGTATTTATATATGCAATGCGAACTGAGATGAAGGAGGTACGGCGAATATAGCTAACAGGTAAATGGAATTGGTGTGATTTGTAAATTAATCCGGCATGTCAAACTCGGTCAAAGGTCATTTCCAAGTCGAACAGTAGCAAGCAGGAAGGATGAGAGATATTGTAATGGTTTGTAATTGTATTTGTGAGACGTAAGAGTTGATTGGAGATGCTTAGAGATAGTCGAAAGCTGGCTTGATGTGTCGGTAAAATACTGTGTTCTGATAAATGAGTGTGAAAACAGGAAACGAGAATATTGTTAGCTGTATCGGGCGATAGGATGCGACATAGCGTGGTGAAAGTAATGGGTAGAAATCAGTAGAAGAAAGCATGGAGAACGTGTAACATTCTCAATTGATCAATACATTTAAACTGTATTTGAGTTAAAAATTATAACGGTGAAAAGTATCCATAAAGTGTCCATTACTTTTATTTTAATGGTCTCAATAATGAAGAAACATTACGTAGTTGGTCTGAACATTTTGCAACATAAGACTTAAACCACCTGAGCCATAGATCGTTTTATAAAGAGCAATAGGCCATAAATAAATCTAAATTTTTAACAAAATTTAAAACTAATTTTTTGATCTCTTCATGCCCATATCGTCCAAATTTTCATCGGAATTACTTGTCACCAAAATTTCTTCTTCTATTAAAAATATCTCGGAAGTAGCTCATGTTTTAATTTCTTATCTCCGCATGCAAAGTAGAAACGCTTTCCGTGTTGTATTTTAGACTGGAAAAGCTGGTACCTCTGACCTCTATCTAAAAGCGTTACTGGAATCATTAAAATATGAATGAATGTATATGAAGCCTGGAGCCCAGGGGACAGTTAATCTTGATTGTCCACACTTAGAGTCTAAATGACTATGGATTAAATTTTCAGTTCTAACTCAGTTTTTTTTATACTTGTTATTGCTGTGAGCCTCGTTTATCAATGTATATTTTAATTCTCGCATAATAGAACGTAAATATTATTTACAGTATGTACTATTACTGAGTTAGAATTGAAAAATTGGACCATACTGAGTTACACTGGAAGTGGACAATCTAGGTTAAACATTTGTTTTGGCTCCCATCTTTCGACATTAGGCGATCACTCCAGTATCGTTACGTAGAGCTCAATGGTTGGCATATTGTAATGCTAGGAAAGGCACAGATTGTCTATTTTCGTACTCATTCTTCCAAAATGTTTGGCTTTTGAAAAGTCTGTCAGCTTTACAACCAAACTGAAAGTATGTATGTAAATTCATGTACAGCAGTGCTGAATTAAGCTAATTGGAGGCCTCAGCCTATTGACTCTGTTAGAGCCCCATTTATCTGTCTCCGTCCAGGGTCGTCTTAACATCATTGTTGGCCCTTGGACAAAGCAATTTACTCAGGCTCTTGCCTGCACAGAAACCCATGGAAACGGTAAATAAGATTAGATGATCGTTAGCAGAATTCATTATTTGTAAAATAAAAATGCATTTAAAAAAAACTTGCATCTAATATTAGAATAAAAAAATAAGTCGTAAGTTTCACCACAAGCAGCTGAAATCTTAATGCTGTCTGGGATTTATTTTTAAAATTTGAATTCGATCTTAAATATTAGAAAACAAAGTCCAATAAGGACTTCGTATCTTGAATCGTAAATCTAAATTTATCCCAGCACGAATTGATAACTGCAATATTTATCACTTTTAGTTGCACTAAACAGCAGTTTCTCAAACTATGGTATGGCACGCATACCAATACTGGTGCGCGAACTTTTAGATACTGATACGTGAGCTTAGTGAATATTTAACAATAAATGTACAACTGACGGAAACACATTGTCACTGATTGAACGAGGAAATATGTTGTGTCCAGCCCAAGATTCTTCAAGATTAACACTCTCAAATTTGATTTTAGCGCCCCAGGATAAAAATACACTGTAATTCTGTAGATCAATACAAGAACCTGATAAGTAGCATTCCTATAGTTTCAATAAAAAATACGTTTAAAGATCAGAGAAGGCATTATCTGATCACTTCCTGTCCGGGATTTGAACCCAAGCCGCCAGATTCGTAGTCACACGCGCTACTGCCTGAGCCACGACCACTCCATTAGAACATAAATGCAAAGCAAAAGTTTAAAAAATAATACGCCTATTATTTCCTCTTGAAATAAGAGAATTATTGTTTATCAGAGAATGTAGATTTTAGCTGTTTAACGGAAATAATTTAATTACTTTTGTTCATACTTTTGCTCCATTGTACCATCCCAATTTGCTTAGTGTGGTAGAGGGAACCATACATAATAAAGCTTACCAAAGTTTCACCGGGCATCGTTCTTTGAGACCTCATAATTACAAGGCAAACACGCTAACAGATGTTCTGCCTCGTTGGTATAATAAGTACTGGAACTCATAGAAATTTAAATATTAGCATTGAAAATTCAGTAATATTACTTGGTGCAAAGACGAAAGTATCATTTCGGTCCAAAAGTTTGCGAATGCTTGCACTAAAAAACACAGTGTAAAAGTCTGCTATCAACCATTAACCAATGTCATACGTTGCGTCATCTTTTACTGGTCTACTTGTAAGAAGCTGGTTTTAAAATCCTAATCATATTTTACCAGTTGTCACTTAACATTTGCCTTTACTGATAGGGAACTGACGTACAATATGATCAAATTAAGGATTTAGAAAAGTCGATGCTTGTAAGAAGTATTTAGATTAGCATGGGAGCCCGTGTAAGTTTAGATGCCCCAGGTGACTGCCCACTGTTCCCCTGCATTACGACGGCCCTGACCTTGTGCTTATTATTTGCATAGGTAATTGAGTTACTTTTGTCGGGGCCCCTGGGGCATTGGGGGGCCCTGGGCTACAGCCTATTTAGCCCATACATTATTGAGCCCTGATGTGCAGTGAATGTTTAAAAAGAAAAGTTTAACTTAAAGCGTTATTATTAACGAAATATTGTCATCGAAAGGAGTAAGGATCGTATTTCTCCGAGAAAGAAACAAAAATACCGGGACTTAATCCGAAAGGAAGAAAAACAAAAATATTTTTCGGTTACTTCTCTGTCGATATTAAGCTTTTTAGATAATAATAAATGTTTATAAAATCAATATTACACGCTTTAATATTATGAATATTGTTTTGATTAAAGTATGCTCGATAGGTGGCAGCACTATTCTATTTTTCCATCAAAGACAATTACTTTTTCATGTATATAGAATATCAACACTCTCTCAATGATCTGAAATAGAGAAAGATGTTTCTATTGTTATGGAAACCGTTTTTATTACAGTTTTCTGGTTTGTCTCACACAGAATTATAAATAAACTACTATCCCATACGTGCTCTATTCTTATACTTTGTAGACACCTGAAGTGACGCGCTCCGTAAATACTCACAACACTCTGAAGTCAACCAGTTGTTTAACGTCAGGAAAATAGTCATCACTTTTTGTAGAGGGTTTTGGAGTCTGTCTCAGATTCCGTAGAAGCCCTCAAAAATTGTAATTTGAATAGAAGATAGAGATGGCTCATGAACTGTACACCTTAACTGTCAAATGAATTAACAGAACAGTTTAAAATATCTCTCTGTTTAGAGCTGGGATTTATTGATTCGCAGCTGTTAAGGGTTTACACACTGGATATATTTGGTGTAGTAAAAAGTAATCCATTATTTTCGCATGACATTGAAGGCTTGACTTACCATAGTTAGAATGATCCGATTTAGGTCACATATGCGCCGTTTTGTTCGATAACGTGTTGCCATTTGGTAGGTAATATCATGATGCCTCTCTCATAGAAGCCCTTGTCCCTATTGGCAAAAAAATTGAGACAGTCGATGTTCACAAGCCTCTCTTGACGCGAATTTTGCACCAGCAAACGTGTTCGCCATGGACAGGAACATATGTAATCACTCGGTGCCAGGTCCGGACTATAAGGTGGATGCATAAGAACCTCCCAACCAAGCTCCCAGAGCTTCTGGCGAGTCACTATCGATGTGTGTGGCCTGGCGTTGTCCTGGTGGAACACAATGCCTCTCCTATTGGCCAAAGCTGGCCGCTTCTGAGCGATTGCTGCCTTCAGACGGTCCAATTGTTGACAGTATAGTTCCGAGTTAAGGGTTTGGCCGTAGGGGAGCAGCTCATACTAGATAATTCCCTGCCAATCCCACCAAACACACAGCAAAACCTTCCTGGCCGTCAATCCTGGCTTGGGCACCGTTTGCGCCGGCGCACCGCGCTTCGACCACGACCGTTTTCGCGTGACGTTGTCGTAAGTGATCCACTTTTCATCACTAGTCACCAACCGCTTCAGAAATGGGTAGCTTTTGTTGCGATTCAGTAGCGATTCGCAGATGGAAATTCGGTCCATGAGTTTTTTTTGCGTTAACTCGTGTGGCACCCATACATCAAGCTTCTTTTTGTATCCATCCTTATGCAAATGGTTCCACACGGTTTTTTGTGCAATGTTTAGCTCTTGGGCAATCGAAATAGTGCTTACATGATGGTCGGACGCGACAATGTTCATGATTTTATCGACATTTTCGACACGTGGCCTTCCAGTGCGTGGTACATCTTTGACGTCAAAATTACCGGCACGGAATCGAAGAAAACAAAATTGCGCGTGATTGGCTGTTACAGTATCAGGACCATAAACACTATTCACATTTGCAGCCGCCTGGCTTGCGTTTTCGCCTTTATCGAAGAAAAACTGTAAAATATAGCGTATTTTCTCTTTGCTAGTGTCCATTTTGACGCGCGCTCACACAACACTGAGTCAAGTCATCACAAGTATCTGAACAGTGTTTGTAGTACGCAATCTCATCGTTTGAACGCCATCTCGTTGAACCCGATCGGACTTATACAACGCGAGATACAGATCACTGAAGCCATCTATTGGCAAAATAATGGATTACTTTTTACTATACCAGATATATCAGCCCACTTAGGCTCCTGTAAATATGTTTTGCATTTATGTATGATGAGTGCTGTATTTTTATTGATACGAAGGATTATACCTTAAACTTATAATAACGTGATTGTGCCTTTGTATCTAAGTTGCATTTTTTAACCTAAACCGATAATCTTGTCTCGGCATTAAGTTGTATAAGCTGCTACATTTCCGTAGCAGCTATAGCAGCGATCACCTCTATATGTTGCTACGTTTGAAATAGCAGTTTACAAAAATGTTATTTTTCCGTAGCAGTGATCACTGGTAAATGCTGTAGTAGAAACTGCATTTCTGTTAAGTGTAAGAACGACTTTTCGTATTTTTAATCGTAAAACTCTTGCATCGAGGCTATAGTGCCATGCAATATATTATATTATTACTGTTAGAACAACTGAACCAGCGATTTTGCGATGAAATGAAAACCTGTTTTTTTTTTTTTTTTTTTTTTTTTTTTTGTACTTTTGTGATCATTGTTTTTTTTCTAACCGCTACAAGGCTTTACAACCATGGGGCTTTCAGAAACTTATTACGCAGCAAAGAATAAGCTTTGTGTACTGGGCAAGATTGTGTATAGTATCCAGACCTTCTTTATTTTATAGTATATATTATATTCTCTCTCTCCTCCAATATGTGCAGCCCAGCATTACTTGTTTTCATAGGTTAGGTTATTGTGTACATATATATATTATCATGGTTAAATCTATCTATAATAGCGAAGATATACTCATTAAATGGCTATAAGACTGTGTGGAATTAAAATGTGTACTTTTGTATTTATGAAATATACTGGAGAACTAGGTGCTGAGTCAAAGTTAGAGTTAAGAGTCGAGATATCTGAAGTCAAGTTTGGGTATGATGGTGGGTAACGAAGACAATAAATTGTGGAAGCTCCAGGCCTCTACTCACTCTAATACAGGCGGTATAAGTTGTAACATTCCGGATCTAAAATCAGCATTCACTATTATGCACGCCAATGTTCGTTCTCTCGTACCGAAAATAGATGAAGTTAGATACTTAATTAATCAATCACAATGTGCCGTATTTATTGTAACAGAATCGTGGCTCGATGAATCTACAAACACGGACTTAATTCAAATACCTGGGTACTCCGTTGTTCGTCAAGATATAGGATCTAGAGCTGGTGGAATTATATTATACTATCTAGAGAACCTGGACCTTAAAACTGTAACTCTGAACTCAGATTCTAATCTTAATCGCATAGAATGTATCAACGTCATTATTAAATTAAGCTCACAGTCAATAGGCATTGCTGCACTATATAGGCCACCCAGTACACCATATAGTGAACTATCAGTTATTGAAGACATTGTAACAGATCTCTACCCTCAAGTGGATAATCTTTATGTAGTGGGAGATCTAAATGCCGATCAACTCTGTCCAGAAAAATCTGAAACTGTTTACTTAAAATCAATCTTGGAATCATTACAGCTAACTCAATTAATTGATGAGCCAACTAGAATAACTGAATCCAGTGAGTCATTACTGGATTTAATCATTACTGACAGTGTCCAGATGGTTCAGTCATATGGTGTTAAAGCCCCCATTGGTACGTCCGACCATTGTGTCACGTTCGTAGTACTCAATACTGCCTGCATTCCTAGGCGCTCAACTGAAACTATTCGTTTTCGGAACTATGCCACTCTCAACGAGGAATTATTCTACCGTGATGCTGAAAACACAAACTGGGACGATGTCGAATTATGCGAATCGATAAACGATAAAGTAAACTTTTTACAAAAAAACTCTAACAAACCTTTTTGATGTACATGCTCCAATTAAAAAAACGAAAATCACTAAATGCAAATTACCGTACATTTCAAGCAATACAAAGCTACTAGTGAAACTCCGTGATCGTGCCCACCAAAAGTTCAAACGTACCAGAGCCCTACAGGATTGGGATGAATACAAGAGACTGCGTAATTTCACAGCAACTGTGGTTCGGCAAGAAAAAGTCGCATATTTTTCTCATCGCATAAAGTGTAGCGTTAGCATACAAGATACCTGGAAAATAATACGCGAACTTGGTTTGTGCAATAAAAATACTCTACCTGTTCTCCCTACAGTGCTGAACGATCCAAATGATGTGAATCATCACTTTCTCAACTCCCATCCCTCTTCAGTTACTAGTGAAGATAGCTTTGATCAACAAATACTGAAATTTAAATCTCAAAGTCTCCCAAACTCTGGTAATCCTTTTCATCTACAACCTCTGGATATAAACGAAGTGAAAAAGGCTGTATATACAATTAAATCTAATGCTGCTGCACTTGATGGAGTAACTGGGAAAATGCTTAAGCTCGCGATGCCCTTCATCTTAGCCCCACTAACACATGTCATAATCTTCTCTCTTTCTAACGCTGCTTTCCTAGTGCGTGGAAGCTCGCTAAAGTTGTGCCCCTTGCAAGAAAAATCCAGTAAAATCCTTAAACGATTTGAGACCTATCCGCATCTTACCAGTTATGTCGAAAGTTTTGGAAACAATAGTTTTTCAGCAATTAACTGATCATGTTAATAGTACTACTCTTTAACCAGTCTTTCAATCTGGCTTTCGTAAACATTTTAGCACTACTACAGCTTTATTACAAGTTACAGATCAGGTACTACACGCAATAGACAACTCACATGTAGTAATCGTAGTACTACTGGATCTCACGAAAGCGTTTGATCTAGTCCACCACGGCGTACTCTTAGCAAAAATGAAATATTAAATTTTTCTGATACCGCGATTATGGGGTTCGAATCATATCTGAAAAACAGAAAACAACAGACATGTCTCAAGACAGCGCATTATGCTCTATCTGAGCCATTACTTGTTAGAGCAGGTGTACCGCAGGGATCTATATTAGCTCCACTATTATTTTCTATTTATACCACAGATCTCATGAATGTCGTCAGGCACTCATCTGCACATTTTTATGCAGACGACACGCAACTAATTATTTCCTCACCGCCACAATACATTATGCGAACAGTGGAACTTCTTAATGAGGACCTCGCGGCCGTGTCAGACTGGTGTCATGTTAATGGTCTTCTCATCAATCCAGTGAAATGCGCGTTTACTCTTCTGGGAACGCAACAACAGTTAAACAAGATCAACCAGTCGGAACTAAAAGTGCGTATTATGGATTCTTATGTCTCTTTCTCTCCGAATATCAAAAATCTTGGGCTGACAATAGATCAGGAACTGAGCTGGAGTACACACACGACTTCCCAGTGCCTTAAAGCATTAAATGTACTAAGACAACTGTATAAAATAAAAGATTTCCTATCGCACCATATTAAGTTATACCTTGTAAATGTGCTTATTCTACCTCTATTTGATTATTGTGATGCGGTGTACGGAACGTCTCTTTCTACTCGTAGATGCATGGCTATTCAAAAGGTTCATAACTCTTGCATTCGGTTCGCTTTTGGATTACGTAAAAGTCAGCACATCTTACCCGTGATGAATAATAATAATATTTTGACAATGTTTTGGCGTCGGTATTTGCACTACTGTTGCTTGATCCATAAGGTTCTCAAAATAAAATCTCCACCGTACCTATACTGTAAATTCACAAGTAGGTTCCATATTCATTCATATACAACGCGGAGCTGTGATAAGCTTGATGTACCACGCCACAAGCTCAAACAGGTTCAGGGATACTTCTCAATATCGGCAGCAAAGGCCTGGAATGCGCTTCCCAAACATATCCGAGATATTGAAACATTTAAAATTTCGCTAACATTTTTCCTACTACGATCAGCAGCTAACCTCCAGTACACATGATAAATTTACTACCTAGATGTCAGATGCGAAATCGGTTCAATATTGTCCTTTTGTGCTCATTAACACAATTATTGGTTGTAATTTGTAATGGTGTTTTATTGTGTGTGTATGTATGTGTTTTTTTTCTGTTTCGTTTAATCCACATTATTTTACTGATTTTGTAACTCTGTTTTTAGGTAGATTTCGAAGAAAAATGTACCTATTGAGATCGATACGATATGAAAGTATATATTTATATATTAACACGCTAGCGGCCATAATTTTGAAGATATTTGAACCAAATTTTTATATGTTGTTTCTAGGCTTAATAGCTCGGTTAAGTTCGTTAATGAGCAAAATCGGTCGCCATCTTGGAGCCAAAATGGCCGCCGAACCCACTGTTGTATAGAATACACAGCGCCTAAACCGCTGGGGCTATTGAAATCAAATTTAGCATAAAAGTACAACATCACTTTTTGATTATGAAAATGTTACCTAATGAGTTCAAAGACGCCATCTTGGATCCAAAATGGCGAAAGTAAGAAATTATTTTCCATATCGTTTAAGCGAGAGATACGAAATTTGACATAAAGGTGTATTGTCACCAGTAGTTCAAAAAAATATTACGAAATGTTGAAAAAGTCGCCATCTTGGATCCAAAATGGCCGCCGAACCCATTGTTGTATAGAATACACAGCCTTAACGGCTGCAGCTAGAAATATCAAATTTGGTAACACTATACATTATCATTTGTATGTTACTAAAATATTACATGATGTATCCAAAGACGCCATCTTGGATCCAAAATGGCGGACCTAAAAATCCATTTTCCACACCGTTTGAGCTAGAGATACGAAATTTGGCATAAAGGTGCACTATGACGAGTAGTTTAGGGAAATATCACAACATTTGGGAAAAGTCGCCATCTTGGATCCAAAACGACCGCCCAAAATCCCACTTTGCACACCATTTGAGTGGGATAAATGAAATTTTACTTGAAGTTGTACCATCCCAAGTAGGTCACGACAATATAAGAAAACTTTCAAAAAGTGATCAACTTGGATCCAAAATGGCCGCCCAAAAAACCCAATTTCCAAATCATTGAAGATAGAGAAACGAAATTTTCTTTGAAGTTGTATGACCAAGAGTAGGTTACAATAAATGGGGCAAACCTTCCTTTTGGGGGCGCAGCCCCCCGTGGGAGGGTGCAGATGGATACAATGGTGGTGTAGTGCTGCAGGGAGATTTTGGTTAAGATAAAGGAGGCGCATCCTCTCAAAAGCACTGAAGTTGGGGGACGAACCCCCGCTCCCATCGAAACAAAGCGAGTATATACACGCCTTGTATGGTATCGTTGAACAGCTCTTGATGAATAATCTACAAATCAATAAATAGTTTCTCGATAGCTCTCATATAAGGCGAGATTTGAATTTTTGAAAATAAAAAGAAAACTTCGAGATCTACCTCAGCCTGTAGGCCTACCGAAAGGGATTTTTTTTTAATTTGTAACTGAATTATTTCTCTTGTATTTCATCAAATTTTGATGATGATCAAATTTCTAATTATGTATTCTTCTTGACAAGGGTTAGGTGGTAGAGCAGCCTCTGGCTGAACCTCGCCCGCTCTAATAAAGCCATTTTCAATTCAATTCAATTCAAACAGAATAGGAACACCAATTTAGGTTAACATAGTTCTTTGTAGCCTGTTACTTATGTGTACAGTATACGAGGAAGTCATGCGCTACTATTCTCAGAAGCATTTTATAAATTATCGGAGATCGCTACTAACTGGTGGGAAGGAAACATTACGAGGGCCCCTTGAAAACTTTCTGCAATCAATATGAAAAAAAATACCTACATGTTAAATTTTGGAAATGGCTTTTCAAAGTATTCGCCTTTAAGTACCTTTGCATACGCTCAAACCAATTTTGAAAGCTTTTTTTTTTTTGTTTTGTTTTGTTTTCGCTCGAAGTCTTGTACCTCAGAAACCGCTGTTCGGAATGCGTCAATAGCTGCTTCAGGGGCGGGGACACAAATCTCTCACCATGCATCTTTTTTTTAATGTTTGGGAACAAAAAGAAGACATTGGGTGATAAATCGGGTGAGTACGGACAATGAGTCAATATTTTGACATTTTTACTGGACAAAAAAAAAATCAACTTTTTTGTGTGTTAAGTGGGAGCTGGTGTTGTGGTGGGTGAAGAAATGATTTGATGATTTGGGTTTGTTTTGCGCAAGTCTTTGATGACCAGTGGCGTACGCAGGATTTTTTGCGAGGGGGCTGGCTGGTGGATCGTACATAGCTGTGTTCTAGAAATACCACAGGGTACATAGTAAAACATTTAGCATATTTTGAACTTTTCACTAGATTAGAATTGTATGTAAGGGCTATGGTACATAGTATGGATCTGTTAGCGTTAAAGTTACCATCAATGATTCTTATAAAACTATTATCTATGAATCCTGTTTTCAGTTAAACTTTTTTTTTACAGTATAGAAACGTACTTAAGGACTAGTCAAAACTGAAAGTGGCATAATTTCTGAATAGTGTGTGGTGGAATTAAATAGAACGATATTTTAACATTGGTTAATGATGCATCCGTTTTTCTATGAACTCGGCTTGCTGTTAATCTGTTTCGTTTTTATATTAACGTTGCGAATTGTTGAAATGGAATAGTAGAAAAATAGTAATTATCAAAAAGATACTTCTAATTTTTTAACTATATTTTACATACAAAATTACAAATGATTAGTAGCATTCCCAGTTCGATTAATACCACACCTCAAAGGTCGAAAATTTATCTTCTTTGGTAAAGTTCTTCCATTAGGTGGCGTCCTTATAGTGACCAAAGAGTGACCCTTTGGCTGACTGTTACATATCGTGATTCTATCCGCGCCCCCTCCCTGTGGGAGTGTCCCCAAAAATCTCGACAATACCCCAATTTTATTTTTTTTTTCTGTGAAAAATCAATAGAAGCCGTGCAAAACTCTACTTAAACGATCTCAATTGTGACTTTATACGTCCCCAAAGTTGAAAATCCTGGCGGAAAACCTGGTTAAATACTTCGTAACTTACTGAGCAAATTTAGGAAAGAAATACGCATTGCAATGCAGGATCGAACTTAGGCCTACAAACAGGACCGGCGGAAGGGGAAAATATCACCCGGGCAAAATAATCCATATGGCGCCCCCTATAACCCAATTAGTATGACTGAGTTTCCATTTGGTATGCTATCTTGCAGAAGTCTGCTTTTGAAGGTGAACTTCTTGAACTCCACAAATTTAAAGCCAAAAAATCGATTACGAAACTGAGTAAGAACATGACTTTTGTAAGTTAAATGCTTAGGAAAAGTTCTGGTTAACGATATACGAAACACATGATTATATGGATATGGACATGCAGATTATTCTGCATCATTTATTAGAAACTTACAGAATGGTTCAACAAACAATGATTTAACATGGATTTAGAAGATGGATCATGTGACAGAACATTTGTTTACAAATCTTTACATAGCACAACGGTTTCCTCCCACTTTGAGAAATGAAGGTAAAAGTAAGAGCTCTTGATATAACTGAAGACCATCAATATCGCAGTGATCTTTATCTGTTAAGGATAGTTGTAGGTCCTTGCAACACTTCAGTAAATACTCTTTGTCCGTTATTGGATTAATGTCATACAAAAACCCTAATATTTCGCTGTGTTGCTTCAGTTGTTGAAATCTTTCATCCAAGGAACAAATAATCGTGTATAATGTGCAAAAAAGAAGTTACGTTTAAACGCAGTATATGGATCATTAATTGGCTCGTCTTCAGATTCATACAGAAATTGTCGTTTGACTTTTGTAGGTCGGAGTTTCGATTCATTCTGCAACTCTGGTTGACTGTCGAGATCTTCCGCAACTACTTTCGCATCAGCCAAAATCAGCTAGTGTGCGAATTAGCGGGGCGGATGCCAGGGATTTTACCCCCTGGCAAAGAATTTTACCACCCTGACAAATTTATTTTTCGTCCCAGTCAGGGATAAATTTAGCCCCCCTAGAAAATGAATCGATCAACATTAAATAAAAAAAATCGGAACATTTTTATTTGGCAGAAGCCAACATTTTTCGGAATATATATTTATAACTTAACACGAAAAATCGGAACATTTTTATTTATATATATATAAATCACAGCCATATTCAATCCACTAGTGGATGAGGCCTCTCTTCGAAGAGAGGAGAGGGTCTACTGCTCCCACGCTGACCAGACGGGTTGGGAGAGGAGAGCCGAAGCTCTCACTGTGATCGCCACTGTCTTTTATTCACAGCAGCTCCCCAATTGTCCTCACGATGCTGGGTCAACACCGAAATTTTTGAGCCCCCACCGGGAATCGAACCCGGGACCGCTCGCACTGAAGTCGAGCGCGCTACCGACTAGGCTACGCAGGAGCTCCTCTATATATATATATATATATATATATATATATATATATCAGTGGCGGCTCGTGGTCTGGACTTCAGGTGGTGCGCAAAATATTACAGCATCTCTTGGATTATTATTGGTGGTGGTTATAATAATAATAAAGAACAACAATAACACGCTCTAGTCAACACAAAAGTATTGTAATTTGTAATATTATGAAACTAACAAAGAATTTCGTTGATCTCGTTGAGCTTGGATAGGGCTTCATTGATGGAAAGTATTGAGTCAAATAACGGATTGAATATTAATCTACTTTGTAGAATAGCAAGAAATAAAACATTTCCAGCTTCCGTAGTTCTGTGGTTACGTTCACGAACTCTGGATCGGCATTAGGGAGACAGACAGGTTCAAGAAGTACTGCTAAGTTACTGATTGATGTTTTCCATGGTTTGTTCAAGCTTCACTAGGCAAATATCGGCATAGCACCTAGATAATGGTCCTGGAAGCTACCTTCTTCCCTCTTCCTGAAAGAGTGCTCGCTGAGGGATATAATTCCCCAGACATGTGTCATACTTAGGTCAGAGCTGTCTAACTGTCTGTCTGACCCAGAAATGTAAGTTAAAAAAAGATATGAACTTTGAGAATATTGGAGAAAAAATCTTAAATTTATCGAAAAACTTATGACTGGAAGCAGAAGTTTAATACCGGTAGCAAAGTTAATCTATTGAGGAATATTTCCTGTTGAGGAGGATCCAAATCAACTATGTTCATTCTTATAATCATATCAGAAGTAATTATAATAGCAATTGTAATTGTTCACAATTTTCGCCAGATGAGAAGTTTCATATGTAAGAACAGTACATCGCTGAGGGTTATGTTCGACCCCAAACTATTTTAACGCCGTGACTGAACGTGCGATCGGATCAAACTCAGGGGTCCGTCATTTCGAGGTATCCGTCAGTCATGCAGGCTAATGCTGTGATACTCATTGAGTTAAGAGCATAATCATTACCTAACCGTTCCTTTCTCTTTGGGATGAACTACTGCCTTAAGATGCTGCAGAGGCATTAAAGTAAAGTTCCCGTGAAACCTGTCCTTATTCTTCGTAGACTCCTGTGGTACACGCGTGGTGCTATTGAGTTGAATCCATTTATGACCTTTAGGCATCTATGGCTCAGGGCTGTCTAGGGTAGGGGACAGGATGCGGGAAGTAATCGGCCTGATCCTAGGTTAATCGATCTGGTACGATCTCGGCATTTGCCTGGTGTAACAGAAAACCCCTGGAAAACCTCAGTCGGTCGGGTGCTGGGTCGGACCAATGACCTTCTGAAAGCGAAGTTAATACTCTATGAACTGAGCTACGGTTGCTCGGTGAGTGCTATTGCATGTTTTGATTAACTTTCCATCCAAGAGGCATGATTTCTTTTCCTGGTTTTGGAAACGTGTAACATTGAAAAATATATATCGTAGAGTTGTCATACGTTCCTAAGTGAGTTTCTTTTACTTAATCAGAGTTACGTACTACTTGAACATGCACTGGATTGGGCTGCGAGAATTTGGATAAGTTTTAATCAGAATAGCCGGCAGGGTGATTCAAAGTTAGGTCATGCTTCAGAATAATTAAAGAAGGCGAAAAAATCAAGAATTATTATTCTTATTTTGGGGCATTATTCCAGAGAAGTGATTTTAAAAAGCACTTTTGATAACAGATATTTTATCATAGACTTCCAACTTAAAGGACTCCTTAATTTAAATATTAAAAAACACGCTCTTTCTATTGAATCAATTGACCTCGAGAGAAGAAAAATAATTGCGAGAAATTATTTCTGAAGTGGGAATTGGAAACACTATCCACATTGACAAGGGTGCGGAAATTTTACACTCGGGAAACTGTGTACGTATGCTAGTCCACTTCGGTTGCCTAAAATTTGCTACACATAGAGCCTTATGGAGGCAACGATCTTCCCTACCCTCTTGTACTCCTCCACCCGCTGAGAAGCCTAAAAGCTCACTTAACACCTCATCGTTCTCGGTTGTCAACCTGAAGGAAACAGAAAGCAAACGAACTGCTGCTTGTGACCAGCCACAACTGCGGGCGCGCTTTCTCTCTCTGTTATGTGAGCGTTCAGTGAGTTAAAGAATGATAAGAATAAGAAGCAAAGTGGTTTGTAACACACTTCAAGAATAAAAATATTAGAGGGTAGTTTGCACAACCGAACAAACTTAGATAAGAGAGCCGCCGCTGATATATATATATATATATATGATCACCCCCGTTGGCCTAGTCGTTAGCGTGTCTGACTATGGATTGAGGGGTCCCGGGTTTGATTCACGGCGCTACCAAGAATCTTTTCCAAACGGTGCCCACCCAGCACCATGATGCAATGGGGAGCTGCTGTAAATAAACGACAGTGGCGATCACAGTTGAGAGTTTCGGCTCTTCTCTCCCAACATGTCTGGTCAGCGTGGGAGAGGCCTCATCCAGAAGTCATTCGCACACTGACCAAAATAGTCTGGAACCCTTCATCACTTCGCATGTTCTCAAGATCACACTTGGCTTTCTTAAGTAGATCAACTGCCTGCTGAATGTCCACTGATTCTTGTTGGAAGGTATGGCTAGCTACATTAACACAAGAAAGAACTTCATACCAAAACTCCATAGCACAGACAAACTTAAAATTAAGGAGCTTACTAGCCAACGAACAAGCCTTGTTTCTGCCCAGAACGTCTATATTTGAGTCCTTTGATGCTTCGAAAAGAGCATCGTAGATTTCCCCTAAATGGTAACGAAATGATTTGACAACATCAATACAACTCTCGAAGCTGGTATCACTAACAAGAGATTTTAAAGTGAAATTGGATATGTGTTTCTGCAGGAAAGACCAACAATACGTGGAACTAGAAAAATAAATGTACATTTCTTGCAATATAGCAAAAACCTTCACAGCTTCACTACAGGACATTGCAGAATCATTAACCACCAAATTCAATGAATGGGTGCTACAAGGGACGAAGAATGCTCGTCTATTCACGTCTAATATTCTGTTTTGAACACTTGAGTGCTTTCCTTTCATATTGGCACCGTTATCAAACCCTTGGCCACGAATGTTCGAGAGAGGAATTTTCAATTTTTCTAATTTTTCCAAAAGAGTGGTAGTTCGTCCTTCTCCTGAAGAATCATTTATGCACAAAAATCACCCCCCCCCCCCCCCAAAAAAAAAACGTTTCCCCCCCCCCCCTCCCAAGACATGTTTGGTGATTGGTCAACAACAAAAGTGGAAAGAGATTAGAGCTCTGTAGTTCGCAAACTTGACGGGGTTTCAGATGAATTTGGGCCCTATAGAACGACACAGCTTTGTCGCAAGGGGTGAAATTGTCGGCGGCTGTACGCGTCAGAGCGTTGTTCAAAACTTCCAACTCTCAGCAATAGTCTATACATAGCTTTATTGTCAAATACAAATAAAGCGGCAAATAAGGTGAAGAGATTTTCTTTATATTAAGTTTCCATTTGACCTTTTCACTATTGTTATTGGGGACTTACAAAAAACAAAACCTAGATTGGTTGACTTGACACATGGCATGAGATAGTAACCAATGATGATACACAATTTAGACAAGCAGTTCACCGTTTACAATACAAAATATCATACAAACTTAATCCTAGCAAGGAATTTGGCGCTCTCTAAACTTCCTTAAAATTTGGCGCCCCTAAATTTCCCTAAAAATTGGCGCCCCGGGCGGTTGCGCGTCTCGCCCGGGTCTTCCACCGGTAGTGCCTACAAATTTCACTGCTGTAGTTCAAGTCAGTTAACGACGTGAAACTATTGCACAAGATCAGGCTAGGAGGGCGGATATTTCGTTTCATTAAATAGAGGCAGCCATCTTGAGTTATATTACAAGATAGCCGGATGGAGATATTTACAGTCCTGTCTGGATAACTATACATGATAATCATCCTAGGTCCTGTAACTATTACATTCCCGGCCGTACAATTTTCCATTCTTTGCATGTAAACTTTGCATGACTACATTCTTTACTGATAAAATTATATGCCTGGCATGTATAACATGTCATTCATTCTGTACTTCAATACATTCCAAGTGAACTGTAAAACATACAGGAATTCTTGTAGAAATAGAATTCTTTAGAATTCCTGTATAAATTACATTCCGGGGAATGTATTGGATACAGGCCTTATAACGAATCCTGTTTCTACAAGAATTCTTGTATACAAGTACGTAATTGCAAATAAAAATTTTCTCCGTGCCGATGTACGCAGGGATGCTAATTTTGCATTTTCTACTTTTTTCGCTAAATCCTTGAAATGTACTCTTTTTGTGATTTGTCTGTCCTAAAATTATATTACGAATTTTCTTATTGACTTAATTGCTTGTCATTAAAGTCCAAATTCAAGGAGTAGAGATAAGAGACTAAAGTAATCTTACATCTTAATCTTACATGAAGGGAAAAGAAGAACTGGCCAAATTTACTGTTGCAACAAAAAATAAGTGGATTCTCCCGGAATCACTAGAAAAAATATGGCCACCTTAGTCTCAAGTCGAGTGCACGTAGCTCCTTTCAACCATGCCTCAAGGCCAACAATACGTTAAAGACGGTACGGAGTTTAGTGTTCAAAAAGAATCGTCGTGTTTTGAATCAGTCTAAAGCCGAATGCACTAAACCCTTCTGCTCTCACTTCAAGGTCAACTGTACTTTGAAGATGGTCACGGGTTGATTGTTCACATACAGGCGTTGGTTTGCCATTGAGACGTTCAGTTTCTATTGCTCCCCGCCAGGAAGAAAACGTACTAAATATTTTTAAATAATCGTATGCATTGTTGCAACTAGAGAAAACATGTATTAAACTTTTGAAATGACCTTCTAATCTTTTATACTGCACTTATGTATGTCACAGCCGGTATCTAGAAACATTTTTTTTTAAAACAATCATGAAACAAAATAATTGTTGTGTCACTTTTGTTGTTAACTGCAAAACAAGCGTTAATAAAATAGTTTTTAGAGCGCTTGGAACAGGGACTATAACAAATTACAATGACATTCTTAACACTCACTATGAGTCATTTCCGGATACCTTTTCGATTTTTTTTCTCTCTCTCTCTCTTTCTGATATTCAGTTCGTTCTACAATGACATTCAAAATCCATAAATAACAAAATCATTTCCTGGCATTTAAAAAAAAGGTACTTTGCTTTCCATAGTACGTCATTCCACTCGAACAATCATCAAAATCATTCGCTCCCAAAGACATCCATCTGTTCTTTCAAAATGCTTTTATTTGAAGATCAAAGGAGTTTCGGGGAAACCCCCAGATTTTCCATATTTATTTTAGTTTGAAATGCAGTTTTCATTTTTATCGCACTTAGATCTTTGTTCAAAATCCCTATTTGAAAGTTTTTTTTTTAAATCTAACTTTGGTTTCTGGTATTTGAAATTTAAAAAAATCTTTCAAAATATATATATATATTTTTTTTTCTTGAATCAAAGAACGATTGTCGTGTAAAATCCAGTATTCGGTTTTCTACGATTTTTTCAGACTCCATTTTGCTTTTTAGGAGAGATTTCGTTTTTATCACATAAATTACGTAAATACTTATCAGTTCAAATGTAACACTTTTCTGTAATAAAAAAGACCTACTTACGTCGATTTTACATTTACGTCAGATTGAGGCAAAATTTACAGAATATGTAGAGCACGGAAAGATAAACAATTGACTAGCACGACAGCTCCGTAACGCATCAGAGGCGCCGCGTATGCCATCTAGGAACAGCATTCGGAGTAGGCCAAAGAGCCACAGTACAGTCGTAGATGACTGTTGGTGTGACATGAGCGTCTGTGTATGGTCGAAAGATGCCTTGTAGTCGAATGCGGCAGCCCTGTCAGCAGATTTCCATCTTCGATCGCGGAAAAATGGACATTTCCGGTAGTATTTTTTTATTGCAATAAAAAATTCTTCTATTAAAGCAGACTACGGAAAACATTTTCTTTTCTTTCTGTGATGAATCTATCAAGAGTTATAAAGACTTGCTTCAAAAGCGTCTCAGCCTTGCGCTTAATCGGGCGCCGCCATGTTATGACGTAATCGGTCTTCCGACTGCTTGTCATTGACATACAAATAGTATTTGATTTGTTAGTATTGTTAAAAAGAGATCGCAAAAATGGATCGAAAGAAATAGTATAAGTGGTGAATAGCGTTTCTGTATGCCTTAACACGTCATTTAGTTCGTTTTATTCATTTAAAATTGATTTTTACTTTTAATACTTTTTAAGATATTGATATAGTTTGGTAGCTTCAACACTAATTTATATCAGCTCTTTTTTTATTATTAAATCATAAGATATCTTCTAATAATGCTCTTTAGAACTCTTGTATTTAAAAAGAATTACCTGTTTTTTCTGTAAAAAATGTGGGTTTTTACATCCGACAATCGTATACTTTTTTATAGTGAAATATTTTTTAAGAACTTAAAAGCACATGAATTAATAGTGCTCGTTACTGCCATCTGTTAACAATTTAACGTACTTGTAGGCCGTGAATATATTGAATAGTTTTAATATGTCATTGTATAAAATAATAATAAAAGCATGTAAGAAACAAAAAAGTAAATTGAAACTTTCACATTGAAGTTACTCTTGCGTTTCGTGAAGTAAAATAAAACACGGCCATTGATAGGATTCGAACAGCCTTAGGTGAAAGTATAAAAAATTAAAAGTTGCATGCGCTAACCGCTAACCAACTTTTTTTTTTTTTAAATCTCGTTTATTTAACTTTCATAGTACATTGCGTTTATTTATACGATTTGGACCATTTAGTTTTCGTTTATCTTTCTTAACCTACTTATGGACAACACAGTTAAAATTACATCCATGCCCGAGGCGGGATTCGAACCTGCGATCCTGGAGTCGCTAGACTACCGCACTAGCCAGCACGACCACCCTGATCGGCAAACTGAGCTAAATTTACAAGATATCAACAGTGGCACGAACCAGCGATAAGAAGAACATTGCAAGTTAAGACTGCCCCTGTATATGTTTCGAGCAATTTCTGTTATTAAAAACATGTTTTAGTGTTTAAACTTATTGAAGTGTGTTCTGCAGATTTGTACATTAATTATTTCGTTAAGTGATGAAGCAAATGTTCTTTCTCTTTTTTGTTTTATGTCTTCAAACTTCTGAATAAGGAACGTAACATAGAGAGAAGCATATAGCTACGGAAATACAACGGATTGATTACGTCAAACCAATCAGAGGATGATTTTCGTTGTATGACGTAGGAGATTGAATTCTCAGTATTCCATGCTATATTTCTACGTAACGGAAAACCGTAGTGCTGAAATTTAAAAAAACATTATATGTTATTTAATCCGATCTACACAAACAAACTGTAAAATATATAAGGACGGGGAAAACGGAAATGTCCATTGTGGCATATTGCGAGTGCTGTTTATTCTTCCGCAACATTGGTGCCCGTATCGGACGTACTCAGTCTACAGTGCAGGATATATGGACCCGATAGCTCTACGATGGCACTACGGAAAGACATGGACCGGATCCTAACAACCACATCATACCACGAGCCGCGAGGACGGACGGCTTGTGCGTATGGCTATAGCGGATCGAACAGCCAATTCACGAACACTGACGCACGCACTGGCGGATGTTGCACAGCGTCCAGTGTCTCTACGAACAGTTCTACGTCGTCTGATACAGTGGAGCATATTTGCACGGCGCCGATTACTGCGGCTTCTGCTGACTACACAGTATAAGTATGAGCGAATACAATGGTCTCGCGAACGTCGCTCACGGACAGCCGAATGGCAAGACGAATCCCACTTCTGTCTGCGGCAAGCATCATGATAGTCACATCCGTATCTGGCACTAAGTTGGGCGGCGCCTGCGTTTTACGTCGCCACGTCGGCCGGGCGGATGTTATGGTTTGGGGTGCCATTGGATTTAGTGCCCGTTTCTGTCTACTACGCATTGACGGACATTTGACCAGCCAACGATACATCGACAATGTGCACCCCACCGTTGGACCCGGTTGTGGTATCATAGTACAGGCCCTGCTGGGGTCCATATTACAGTGGAATAACGCGCGCTCGCATTTGGACACAATGTCTTCCTGCTCGCTTGACCGGCGCGTTCACCTCATCTCCCGCCAATTGAACATGTCTGGTCCATGGTTGCACAACGCCTCTCACGCCAGCAACCTCCCTCACCTACAGTTCATGAGCTGTGGTATCGAAGATGTATGGCTTGCCATATCCAAGGAGGAAATCCGTGGACTCAACCTCTCTATGCCTCGCTGTGTTGCACCCGTTCTGAACGCCCATGGCGGTCCCACAGGCAACTGCATGACCTTTGGCAGTTCTGTTTCGCTGTCGCCACGTTGTTATGCATCCTACAGAGCGGTAAATTTTATCATTTGCTACTTTTACCTTACGATATCTATCTGTCAAATTTGGAGCTGCTATCTTTTGCATTTTGAATGTTGAGCGGATTATTGAACTTGGATCAGAACTTGATGACGTCTGATTAGAGAAGTCTGACAAGCAACCCAACCAAACTTTGCCCAGACGACACACAATACAGAAGAAGTATAAATACCAAGTTATAGCTGCCCCACCCAGAGATATGCGCCGCAACATAATGCAACATGACAAGATGTAATATGAGGTAAACACCACAAGAAACCCGTTAAAGTCGGAAATGGAAAGGACGAAGAGCACGCAGACGTTATCAAGATACCAGAGAGGAAGGGGGCGACAATATACGATATAACAGTGATATGACGGCCATCTTGGATATACCGGAAGATATGTAAATGGAAAGTTTGTTGTGTGATATATCAGTTTGGAGTAGAATTCAAAATGAAAATCAAAGGCGTAACAATTGATAACGTATCTGTAATAGTGTAGACGTGAACAGGGAATCATTCGAGTCGATGGAAAACAACTGGATTTATGCTGTAACCGCAAACCAGCAACAGAGGCGAGGGGATCCGCAACACAGAGTATGACGCGACAAAGACACAGACAAAGAGAAACATAGCCTTGACATGTCCATAATGGTTTTGTTCTATTCGTCCTGCATACATGCCTGCGTCTACATTGAGTCACACAGAGTACGGAAGGTAATAATATGTCAGATAGTTTCGAGATTCGAAACGGATTGAAACAAGGCAATTCCTTGTCACCATTACTGTTTAACTTTGCGTTAGAATACGCAATTTTAAAAATTAAAGGGGATAAAAAGGGACTATCATTGAATGGCTTGAATCAACTGTTCGTATACGCGGATGATGTAGATTTAATAGGGGACGATATAGATGCACTACAAAGCAACACCGATGTCTTAGTGGAAGCGTGCGATGAGATAGGTCTACAGGTAAACACAGAGAAAACTAAATACGTGATAACAAGCCGAAACACTGGGAATGAAGGAAATAAAAACGTAAGAATTAGGGATGAGGTCATAGAAAAAGTAAACAAATTTAAATACTTGGGAGCATATGTAACAAGCAAAAACGAGGTCACAGAAGAAATAAAAGGTCACTGAGCATCGGGCGACGCATGTTTCTAGTCAGTCCAGAAACTCCTAACCTCGCGATTAATATAACGAATGTTGACATTGAAAATATACAGAACGGTTATTCTGCCGGAAATACTTTACGGTTGCGATAGTTAGAGTACGACCGTAGCAGATGAACATAAGTTACGTGTGTTTGAAAATAAGATCTTGAGAAAGATATACCGACCGAAACAGGACGAGATAACTGGGGAATGGAGGAGACTGCATAATGAAGAACTCAATGGACTGTACAACTCACCCGATGTTGTAAGAATAGTGAAATCGCGACGACTAAGGTAGCCATGTTGCTCGGATGGGGGAGAAACGAAGATCATATACCATCGTGGTCAGTAAGCCGGATGGAAAGAGACCGTTGGGAAGACCGAGACGTCATTGGGAGGACAATGTTAGAAAGGATCTTCGAGAAGTAAGTGTTTGTGATGAATACTGGCTTGATCTTGCTCAGGATATAATATGAAGAACCTTTGTTACTGCGGCGATGAACTTGAGAGTTCCGTAAGTCAGAGAATAAGTAATTAAGTAAATTAAAAATTCATATAAACACGTGCGCGCGTTATCATTTTACAAAAAAATATGATAAAGAATTTGATTGATATTCATTCCTTTTGTATTGATTTTGTGCTGGGTTCCTGAAAATTAAAGATACGTTGACAACACTTACTACTAAAGTTCTTCCAGCGTTAGTTCGAAGTAGAGGTAAACAAATCCACGTGGGTTGACGAGCGTTGATTGGCTATCGAACTCATCGCGCCACTATCCTACCGCAACATAGTGCATTCTAAAACTAATAAATTCAAGTTAAGTTACTGGCATTTCTCCTTCCTTTTTATACATAAACTCATTATTTATCATTTTTTTAAATAATAGATTCGGCCATATTTCAGTCGCACATACTTAAGCATTTAGCTTTTTACTGCGCATGCGTGCTAATCCGCGCGCCAATGCAGATGATTTCAGAAGGAGGAGCACCGTAGCAGCGATGGTTGACGATAATCCATCTCCCTCTCGTGTTATGAAACAGGAAAATCGCTTACAAGTGCAGCAAAAACATAATGTTACAGTTACAAGTACTTTAATATATTATGCAGAACATATAAAACCACAGGAATAGATGCAATCATAAAGATAGCTGGTGAGTTTTTAAGAGTGATTTTGCTACGGGTATGCACAGTGACTTGACGTTAACCAGCGACGTGAACTAGGGTACCGACCACGCCCACTTCGCGAAAATTACCGAAGCTTGCCGAGTGTGTAGTCGTCGAAGCCAAGGAGAGGGAGGGGGGAGAGCGCACACTCTCCTTGCGTTGGAGTGGAATTTTTAAAAAATGTCATTTAAATGAAACAGAATCCTATATCCTATGATATTTAATTATACAGTATTTTGATAATACATTTGAAATGAACCAAGACTGAATACCACCGGCATTTTTTTAACCTCTTAGGCATGAAGAAACTGCTGTCTGCGTTTTTATTTTTCTGGGTTAACTGCTTGGCGGGCTGAGGGCTCCTTGTCCTATATTCTAGCGGGAGAACAGTCATTCGTTGTGTTGTTTGTTTTATGTTTTAGTGGAGTTTTATTTTCTGTTCGTATTTAGTAGAGCCGTTTTTGTGTTTGTATTTATAGTGGGTTGATGTATTAGTAAAGCCGATCCAAATGAACGAAATTAAACAGCATGTATGTTCAGAGTGTGGTAAGAACTATCGTTTCGAAAGCACATCCGAATAAATTAAACGAAATCGCGCCTCCTTTAAAGATCCAGAAATCATTTGCTTATCGATGCCCAAATTGGGATAAACAATTCAATCACCTTGAAAATTTCACATATCACGAACGCAAGTTTCATGCAGAACAACCAATTAAGAAAAATCACCTTAAATGTGTTCTATGCACTTTTGAAACGGACGGGGGAAAAAATTGCACGAATATTTTGTGTTACTGATATAATTCATGCACTGTAGTTTGAAGCCCAGTACCTCGGAGCCATCACAGTCCGTGGATACAGTTTGGGTTCTTATTTTTACGGTAGGGCATCCTTAGAGGGTATACATGCCCATTTTTCATCCAATTTGTGAGGCATCTTTTTATTAAAGAAACTCTTTACCACTGCTGGGGTTTTTAAGTTTGCGGAATTATTTTTTTGTATGTTTAACACGTTGGTACTGGGTTCAGGATCCAACTGTGCCGTGTTCACAGGTTGGTTTGGTTAAGGGTGCTTTTTATGTTAGTTAAGACTACTCGGTCTTTGTGTTTGAGATTATTATTGTGTTATTAGAATGTATTTTAATCAGTATTGTGTTGTTTTTGTGTTTAAATATGCAGTTTACATCTTGTTTGATCCGTTCAATTGTTATTAATATTCTGGGTGGGTGCGTGAGCTTCTAAGGATGGAGCCTACAATTTTTTGGTAAGGCATATTCTAAACCAGTCTTTCAGTGGGTCTGGCGGGAATCAAACCCGTAACCACCTGTATAAAGTGTGAGCGTGCTAACCTCTTGGCTATTCCGAAATCTCACATTGTTTCTAGTCGGGTATGTAAAACGTGTTCGGGAAGTTTTTGATTTGTTCCAGTTTGGGTCTATATCCAGCCTCCTTTTCAGGAACCAGACCGGGCTGGGATTGAACCTGTGGCCATGCATATAAGAGGAGAGTGCACTAACCACTATGCCTGCCCAAGGCCTTTTTTAGGATGATTTCCAATTACTCGTTCAAATAAGGTGTGTGTGTGATTGTGTTTTTCTTTATATCTATATGACAAGTGAGTACACACGCCAGAAAGAAATTATCTCATGTGCATGTAAGAGTATGCATACCTGTGTGGGCATAAATGTTATATGATAACATTTGTTGTTTATTTTCTTTACTTGCCTTGTTTCTTTTTTAAAAAAATGTGTGAAATTGGTGGTCGGTTCTTTCTGTTCTTTTTTTCTTTTCAAAGATAGTTTTCTTATTAGCAAAAACCTTTGCTGTGTGCGTGGTATATTTCATTTTTGGCCGTGGTCTAGTGGCTTACATATCAGAGAGAGTGTATAATTAGTGCTAGCCGTGCACTGGCAGGTTTGTGCCTGTAATGGCTATTGATTTTCGTCCTGGAGAACCTTGTGAGTTGGTTTAGCTCAATTGTCGTTTCCATTAATGTTTTGGAAAGGCTTCTCGTTTGGTACCTTTGTGGTTAGTGTCCGTGGTCTACTTGGCAAGATTGCTAGTAATTAGTTGCCTTGTTTTAGTAATTCGTGCGTTATTTAGAGCCTGTAGGGCTCGTGGTAGTTGTGCTGTGGGTGTTTGTTTCATTTGTTTAATTCATTCGTTCCCATAAAGTATCCAAATTACTTTCGAAATCCACGACAGCGAAGAGAAACAGAGAAAACTCTTTTCGACCAAGAAGAAGAAAGTTACGCATAAGCAACGAATTACAAAACCAAGTTCAAGTGAAGTACTGGATATTGCAGTATCCTTACTGTTACACCATGAGTGATCCGAGGAAGAGTACATTGCAATGTAATGCTCTTTAGGTGCGTGTTTTTTCTTTTTTTTTTGCTTGAAACTTGCGTTTTAAAACTGAAGCCGAAAGGTGATGTATATATATTTTATGGAGTGTTTCCTTTGGAACTTGCGTTTTAAAACTTTTTTTAAAAATATGATGTTTTGTATAATTATATGGTGTTATGTATTCATCTGGAAACTCGTTAAAAAGAGAGAGAGAGAAAAAAAAAGTTCAGTTGAAATGTGATGTGTATATTTGGAGTATTTCGCATGATCGAACTTCACTACTTTTTTTTTAACTCGCTTCCTCCCACTTATCTGTATCTCATCTGGGAATTCAACGCAGCCTACGTTATAACCTCAACACATGGATTCTTCGGTATAAATAAGGTGTTTTTCGTTACAAATAAATATAAACTTTAAAAACTTTGTTGTTTTTCCGTAAACATTTGCCGTATTAACTTGTTCCGTGGCCATCCTTCGGCATACAGACGACTACTCACTCGGCGAGCTTCGGTAATTTTCGCGAAGGGGGCGTGGTCGGTGCCCTAGTTCACGTCGCTGGTTAACGTCAAGTTGCACAGTGTGCGAAAAGAATGCGAAGAATAACTGTGTGTTCGTCAGTTTATGTGTGTCGACGCCTACGAAAGAAAAAAGTGGGCCCGAAGTGTGATGTGCGGAAGAAAGAATGATTTTTTTTTCGGTTCGCACTACGTCGAAAGTACACAAATTTGTTTTTCATAATGAGCCCCTACTCGAAAAAGAAGGGTGTTAATTACTCTGATATGCCAGACAAAAAAAAACTATAATTTCTTATTGGAAATCGGTCTCCCGTCCTGACTGAGGTTTTCCAGACTTTCCCTCAGTCATGCCACGCAAATACCGGAATAGTACCTACAAATAGGCCCTGGCTGATGACCTTCCTAAATTCTCTCTCCCACCTTATTTAGGCCTGAGATGCTTGATCAGCTTTTAATGTGTGCGTCGGAAATTAGTACTTATTTAATTATTTTACTTATTATAGACAGAGATTTAAAAATGTTGTCTTTTCATTAAAGTGAGTTTGTTTTCTAATTTCTTCTTTTTTTTTCAATTCGTGCAAAGCGATTATGCTTTGTTTAGAAAGTCAAAGCAAGCAAACAATGGCCATATTATGTCAATAGATGTGTGTGTGTGTTACTTGTGTTCTGGTCAGCGTCACCCGGTGGTGACCTCATGCCGAACCTATTCGTTTTGCTTACCCTGTCTGCTTGGGTTCGTGTGCCAATGAAGTGTTTACACTTTTCTTCATTAGGCAAGCTTGTGGTCGTGTTCAAAATTAGCGTACACTCTCAGCTTGCTACTACACCAGCGTAATTCAGTAACCCAGCAGACGATCTTGCTGTTGAAGTTGGTTGCTGCGAAGCACGTGTGTGGCGCGGATGAATACATTTTGATTTGTTTATATTTACTTCGTACTAAGCCTGGAAAGAGTTTAGGGTGTTTAAGGACGGGGAAACCGAGCCTCTTTCCGTTGTGTCAAATAATGTGTATCCCCATCTTGGTGCGGATATGTTCAACAGAATGGAAGCAATTTGAAAAATTGTTTTAATGGGTTGGTAACACTGACCCCCTGTACTAATGAAGACAATTCCAGGAGCTGTGAGGTACTATAGCGAAGACCTTTCTAACGACACCTTTCTGCAGCTTGTGGTTCCTGATATTAATTTTTGGACATAGCTATCGGGATCATAAGATTCCTTTTCGTTAGTTACATTATCAAGAGATCTAATAAAATGAAACCGGATCTCTTATTGTAACAGAAAAATATTTAATTTTAATTATAGATCAATAAGAATATGATTATCACCATTACGAGTATTAATTACATTGTCCTAAGTTTGAGTTGATGGATACTTTACATGCTGTTGATGTTGAGCATATCCTAGATATCAAAGGTCTGGTTGGGCCGCGGTGGCTCAACAGTTAGAGTGTTGGCGTTTGGGTTCGTCGGTTCAAACCCTGCTCGTGTCTTGTGCGCTTTGTGGTGGACAAACACCGTGTGCTTGTTTGTTTGGAGGTTCACCCGTTTCCTCCCATTTTCTTCATTTCACCAATCATCCCATCATCATCTATTCGGCCTGAACCAAAGTTGCCTATAGGCCTTAAACATTAAATTCAAGTTTAAAAGAAAAACACCAAAGGATTGGTACAATGTGTACACTAAAAAATGGATTGGTTTGTCATGTACCAAATGAAAATGGTTGAGCTTGATTTGGTCGGTCTTAGCGATGGAATTGTTGATTTAAGCTTTCTAACTTAGTTACAGTAAGCGAATTGAGCTTGGTGAAATGCACCAGTTTGAAAATTCGGCACTTTTGACCAATCCTCGAACCAAGACTAGTCTGCACCTTTTACGCTGGTTAAACGAACCAGCGTATTGGTTGCTCTTAATTTTTGGCGCTGATAGCAGTGAAATCAATTCAGTAGCAAGCAGCAGAATGGATAAATATGTCAAGGTTCTGCTTGACAGTTGGGGCATGAGCTCCTTAATTGAATACTTTGCAGGTCTGTACTAATATTTGAGTTTTAAATAGCCTATACGTTCAAAAATGTTCTCTCATAATATGATATGGGAACGGGAGGTGTTAAGCGTGAGAGCCCTTGTATGTACATGAACCTGCGTAGATTCATTTTGCAATATGTATGTCTATATTTACTTTCGAAGTTGAAAAGTGGATTCAGGAGAAAATTTCATTTTTCTTCATCCGCAGGATCTGGAAATTAAATGCTGTCACATTTAATTACAAGAAATATATCAACTTTTTTTTCTAAAATCAACCTAGGAGGGAAATTCATTGTAAATCATGACCTACTTGTACATACTCTGTAGACTGTAGTGGTAGTACTAGTAACCCATTAGATTGGTTCTTGTGACCAGTTTCAGGTGGCATATTCCGGTACAGTCAGCCAATCTATCTCGTACCAGTGACCAACATTGGTTCTTTTGACCAATACGGTGTTGTATCACATTCCGGTACAGTCAACCAATATATTTAGTAGAACAAGCCAATAACACTGGCAGTTTTGACCACTCTTGTATATGGTACATTTCGGTAAAGCCAACCGATAAGTTTCGTATCTGTAACATTGTTTGGTACGACCAATCGCACTTGGTGCACCCTTGACACACAACCAAACAGTTTAGTATCAGTGACCAATTGTATTGGTAACCTTGAGCAATCATAATTGGTAGATATTATCCCGGCTAACATAACAATTTAGTGCCAGCAACCAATTATATTAGTTAACTTGACCAGTCATAATTAGTAAGTACCATTCCGGCCTACGAAACAACTTGGTACCAGTACCCAATACGGCTGGTAATATAATCTACCTCTTACCAATCACGTTCGCCCTTTTAACCAATTTTCGACAGATTAGTCTGCTATACCAATCAAATTACTGGTTTTGATGATAAATCATTCGTTAGAGTGACCAAACAATTGGTTGATACCTACCAATGAAAACTTACCAAAAAGAGAGGGTGTTGGTGACCAATCGATTGGTTGATGCCTATTTAAACAATCGATTTGGTCACCAACACCAATTTTTTGGTTAATTTGACCAATCCCTTTTTTTTCAGTGTACACTCCTACCTAAAATTCTTTATTTGGCTTCAGAGGTACAATAATAATCGAAAATGGGGCCCTTATTTTGCAGGGGTAACGGTTGATTTATTGTAATTTAAAGATTTTTGTACAAATATTTGTCTTTAAACAAAATTATTCATAGGTTTATGCCAACCAGTAAGGTAATGAACTCATCTTGTAAATGCTTGTATTATAACCCTACGTTGTATTATAACTATTTGCAGTTATCAAATTTAGCGATCAAGTTCCTCCTGATTTAAAAGTTCTTATTCTATTCTCAAATTTTAGGTAGTTTTAATTAAATACAGATTTTAATTTAAATTTATGCGCTATTGACCTCAATAAAAACTTTGGCGGAGTTGACCCTGAAACCACCGGTAAATATGGGTAGGAGTCAATTAGACCTCGGTTGCACTTGTCCCGAATTTTCACGAGGAAAATAAAATCAGTGCAATTATCTATAACCTTGCCGGGTGTCTAGGGGTGTATGTGAGTTCGAGTACTTTACCGAAAACTACGCGAAACCATTGAGGTTCGATCCGTGAGCCCAGTGATTCTGCAAGACCCCCAAATCCTCGAGAGCACCCACCCAACTTTAATTTTTTTACGCTTAAAAATCTATAAAATCTGTGCAAAACACTTACAGCCTCCTAATTCTGACTTTAAAAGCCCCCTCCCCAAACTGAAAATCCTGGCGCAATCCCTGTAAGACTGACCATAGAGAAGTAGGAAAGAAACTCCGTATGTTACTCGTAATATCAAAAAGAACTCGTGGTGACATCTGAAACACATACTATTTTGAGGAAATAAGATCTCGTAACACAATGTTGCAGAATCACCATACAAAATATTATAGACGACGGGCCTACACGCAAGTGTCGCTAGTGGCGACATTGTATACGAAAACATCTTTTCAGCTCTTCCTATTATTCTGTCAACAACCGCAGTCTGGCTTACGTCACGACAATGGCGGGAATAAGCTTCCCAGGAGCGAAACAGAAGGGAGAAATAAGATATCTCAACCATTAAAGCCCATTGATTTAAGAAACTGAATCTAAAACAACGCATTTATATATTTCTTTCCTTCAGATTTTGTCTTCTTTGATCAGTGGTGCTCTTGGCCCGTATTAAGGGCGGAGCGGTTGAAGCGATTGCTCCAGGGCCCCGCGAAAGCCCAAAAACTTTTTAAAAATTACTAAAAAAAACATTTTACCATAAAAGTTTTAAAAAAATACATGACTCACTCCTATATAATTTAGAGACCTTTTTGCAAATGTTGAGAGAGTGCCCCATCATAAAGATAACATAACATTTTTTAATAATTTATTTTCCTGCTCCAGGGCCCCAAATGGTCTTAATCCGTCCCTGCGTACCATTACCAGATCTTGCCTAGGTTGGTCTGCTAAACAAACATTCAGCTGCCAAACGATCGCGATTCTTGATAACATAGATAGAGAGACTGAGAGAAAGGAATTGAAGACCTAGGTACAGTACAGGAACAGTGTAAGTGCTCTACGCCGCGCCGCGCCACTGCTATTGCGAAAGAAAACAACACATATTTATAATCCTCAACGTTTGTACCTACTAGCAGACGCTTCAAATTGCATGTTTCTACGATCGTCTTATTGATGATGGTGTACTCTATGCACGCGGCACATATTTAAGTTTTCAGAACCTCATGACAGCAATCTTTCACTTAAGGTCGCTTTAGACGACAGCTTTTATGCTACGATGAATCTTACGATTAGCAGTAGTGCCAGAGTGTGAAAGCAAGAATGCTACAATAGGGCAAGATGCTATGGTATAAATCCATAACTTTTACTTTTTCTTTTTGCGCTGGCACATTGCTTTCGCTAAGATTCATCGTAAGAGAAATTGTATCGTCTAAAGCGGCCTTTACGCCGATCTTGTAGTATCAAAGTCGTAATTGTACTTACGAAAGTAAAATTATACGAAGTGAAAGAATATTTCATGCACTTCCAGATAGATGAAAACGCTTCGGAAGTTAGTTAACAACTTCATGTATTACAATTTACTTATTATTGCTATACCTTGTGTTCGATTTGCCGGGGGGAGAGGGGGGGAATGCCGGGGATTTTCTCTGGTGCGTGCATCGTGCTCTACGTAAACTATACTGGAGTAACTACTTAGTGTTGAAAGATAGACACCAGAGCAAATATTTAAACTCGTTTGTCCACTTCCAGTCTAATCCAATGTGGACCACATTTTCAGTTCTAACTCAGTTTTATACGCTTGATATCGCTGTGTGGCCCGTTTTTTTATTCGTCTTAATTCCTGAGTTATTCATGTAAGAGTATACCGCACTCTGCATACAATAGAAAATATTGCAAATAATATTTACGTTTTTTGCAAGAATTAAGACATAAATACAAAAACGGGCCACACAGCGATATCAAGCGTAAAAAACTGAGTTAGAATCGAAAATTTTGTCCATATTAGTTTAGACTGGAAGTGGACAAACGAGATTAAAGCTGTAGATCACCCCCGCCATCTTGGTACGCACTTTCCATTGATTAACATGGGAATTGTTTTACTGATCTTATGCTTTTCAAGAGTATAGTTTTAACTTCTGTTTTCGCCCAGTTTATCGTCATGTTCTCTTTTAATCATGCTAGTTTATAGAAATGCAATATTTTACACAGGAACAGTATAATTTCCCGTTAACATATTGTAATTTATATAGCAAACTATTAATAATACATTATAATTATATATTTGGAGAAACTTCACAAACCAAAACTATACAAGAGTCAAAATAACCACCAAGACAAATTTTGTGAAAGCAGAACTTAAATATTCTACATCCGAGAGGCATAAAATGAGTAAAACAATTCCCGTGTAAATCAATGGAAGGTGCGTACCAAGATGGCGGGGGTGATCTACAGCGTTGTTTCCTCTCCGCTCCCTAGCTTCACATATTCATGAAATTTTCAATGGCTGTAGTCAGTCCAGTATCGTATTAATGGAGGTCGATGGGTGCGTGAGAATTTCATCCCCGGTTGTTGATTCCGAATATCATCCCAACCAGGGATAAAATCTTTTTTATTTCTACCCAAATAGGTAGTATGTTGAAACTTACCAGCAACCCCTAGTTTTAGGATCTCCCTCTTCGTAATTTATAACAAATCGAACACTGGCTATACTTATTATTACTAATAATAATAGTAGTAGTGGAAACGGTGGGGGATAGGCAATAATAGCAGCAGGAGTAATGTATGAAAAGATAAGCACGATACGACCCTTCTTCGCATACGACCCTGTCGTAACATGTGAAAATGGCCTAAATACAGTTTGCGAATTAAACTTTTTAGCCAGGGGGATAAAACATAACACACGGATTTCAACAGGCAAGATATATATATATATATATATATATATATATATATATATATATATATA
>JAGDQP010003989.1:29208-40648 GCA_022664845.1 Lepisma saccharinum | reverse complement strand
ATATATATATATATATATATATATATATATATATATATATATATATACAGACGCGGATTCAAGGGGGGCCCTGGGCATGCCCCTCTTAATTCGCACACTGCCTAAATATAAAAGTAATCTTGGTGCATTAAGCATTACAGTAAAGTTTTAGAGATTCCCCGCTGAACCTAACCTAAGCTAGCATCGACCCAAGTAAAAGATGGTTTAAAGTAAACCGTTTAAGCTTAACTGACCGATGAGTAACACTTCAGTTATTGAACAATTCAGGGCAGCTATCAAATATTCAGCCAGAAAAATAAAGCGTTTACTTACAACTTGAGTCCAAAGATGGCAGAATTAAACTATGACAAATGTGTGCCCACAGTAGATCTATCTGAAACGAAGGATATTGCTGAATGACAAAACAAACAAATGGGAAAAATAAAGAACAATATGACAGGAAAGTGACATGAAGTTCCGCCTCCACTCTGCAGATTGTCGACTATAAAGTCGAGATTTGCGTGCAGATAAATAATCTACGTTTTTCCTCTCTTCTCTTCACTGTTACATAATAATAATAAAAAAAGAATACAGACTCTTCGAATGGAATAGCCATTTTGTTGATGTACAGACTGGTGAGGGCATTCGCCCTTGACAAAGCAGTCACAGTTCGATGGGTTTCCAAAGAAAAAAGAACTTTTCAAAAGGACAGAGGACACTAGTGCCACTTATTAGATGCTATTAAGTCTTATTAGGTGCTAATCATTCAACAAAGTTAGTTTTTCTTTAATTCACATCTTGTTTTACTTCTTCCTGCCTTGTCTTATTGTCAGAAGTAACACCACAGACTAATCCAATAGAACGAAGAATCACGGTTAAGAATTTACGAAGAGGATTCACAGTTTAATTTAAAATGTTTTGTTACCTCTTCTTCCAAGAAAGCAATCAAAAGAACGAAAGTGTTGCTATTCATTATGTCGTGGTTGTCTTGACCTTGAAGTTAGATCTATGAATAAAGTGAAGAGGTGGTCAGAAAGTTCGATTAAATATGGTAAAATCCAGTCTTCACTGTTACGTAATAAATAGGATAACCATATTTTTATTACCTTAATGGTCATGGATGTAAATACGGTAGACGGATCGACTTCTAGCGAGCCTAAATTGAAGCCAACACAAGCCATGAGTACCTGACAAGTGTAATTGTTTAAAATACAACTGAACATCACGTTCTGTGCAATACCATATTTAAAATAGTCCAATCTTCCTCCTCTCTTCCTTAGCTAGATCTTCCTCCATTCTTTGCTTCCACACCCCCAGATATAGGCCAACCAATAAGACGCACGTTAATCCCAATCATCCATGCAAGATTAATCGAAAACCGGCGTCAAGTTGACTCAGCTTAATTCTATTGGGCCAGTCAATCCGTCTACCGTATTTACATCCATGCCCAATGGTAAGTCCACACTAGACCATTTTTTGTGTAGACACAACAATCCTCAATCCCTTACTGCTCGGAAGTTAGAAGACTGAAAACACGACAAACAATATATATGGATCATTACTCAATGCACAAATTACTATATATGTTACCACAATCCACCACAATATACAGGTACCCAACGCCAGAAACTGAAACCATCGAAATTAAACAAAATTAAGTAACCATACCATCAATTATTCATCTAGCATTAAAAATCTTGGATTATTAATGGATATAAATCTAAACTAGAGCCCTCATGTACGATAGTTAAGGGCTGATTTTCATGAAAGCTTGCGTTGATTACGATTTGGGTGAGTAGCCAATTGAAACACGTGTTTTGTTGCGAATATTCAGTATTCAGAAGAGTAACACGTGTTTCAATTGGCTACTCACGCAAATCGTAAGCAACGCAAGCGTTCATGAAAATCAGACTTAACGTATGCTCACGTGCACTTAACAACGTACGATATTAGTCACGTGACTTGTTCATGGCAAAAACAAAATTGTATCTAATACAGACACTAATTATGCTTTTGTTTGATTACGGTGATGCTGTATATGTCTCTTCCCTTCAAATCAACAAAGTCAGATCCATTCAAAGAGTCCAAAATTCCTGCATTCGTTTTGCTTTCAACGTTCGTAAATTCGAACATATTCTCTCTGTATTAAAGGAGAACAATATTTTGACAATGTATTGGGGAGAACTTTATTTCGTTTCTGCACTACAATTTGCAACATTATTCACAAGAAATCGCATGTTTATTTACATAGAAAGCTTATTTCTAGATCTAGAATCCATACGTGTGTTACATGTAATAGGCCAACCTATGATGTTCCAAGATGCAAATAGACGCAAAAAACGCGATCCTTCTCTGTGTCAGCTGCGAAAGTCTGGAATTCCTTACCCAATGCGATTACATGTGCAAAAATGCTGAGTGAATTCAAAACTCTTCTAAGCGCATATTTACTTAATGAGTAAGGACTATGCTCTTTACTAGTGAAATATAATTTAATATGATTTTATAGTGTTGTGTAATTGTACGATTTACACTTTTCATGTATGATCCTTTTTTCATGTGCGAACACGTGCACTGTAAATACAACGAACAGACCACCGTTTGCAAGGTCTTATTTTCGTTTAGTTGTAAGGCGTTGGCTTGCTGTTCAAACAAAATCAGTTATTTACGAGGGGGTCAGTTGGTTCAAAGGTGACAGTGTTTGGCGCGCTCTCTTAATGTTTTTTCGTAAATATTGTTTTCGTCTCGCGTTTTAAATAGCAAATTCTAATTTTTCCTTGTAAAGTAAGCGAGACGAAAACAATATTTAGGGAAAACATTAAGAGAGAGCGCCAAACGTTGTCATCTTTGAACCTGCTGACCCCCTTGTAAATAACTAACTTTAGTTAATTTAAAGTTAGGTTAATTTACATTAGAAATAGTACAGCAAAGATTAGAGCTTATATTAGGAACATTATTTATTCCTCTTTTTGTCTTTGTACATACCACCAATCATTATTACACTCTTTTCTTTAGTTCACAATGGTTCCTGGTGTCCTCAAATCTTCCAACGTTAATTTAACTCATTTCCCGATCTCATACAATTTTGCACAGTGACCCAAGTCGGGTGACAACACAATATTCTATTGTTACTTTCATATATTTCTATATATTTATAAATACTAGCCTGCAAAGGAGAGTCAATTTTTCCAAAACTGTTTTGTGCGGTCCTGGAGAGAGTGTTCCAGAATTTAAACTGGGATGAAGTTGGAATTAAAATTAATGGCGAACATCTTCATCACGTACGGTTCGCTGATGATATAGTCCTATTAGCTTCAAATGCGGGAGAACTACAAACCAGAATGGAAGAACTGAGTAACGAGAGTTCGAAAATAGGCCTTAAAATGAATTTAAGTAAAACAAAGGTCATATACAATCAACATGTTGCAAAAAGGAAAATAAAGATTAGCGGAGAGACAATAGGCATAGTTGATGAGTATGTTTACCTAGGCCAGCTCAAAACATCGAATGCCAAGTTGACTGATGAAATAAACAGAAGATGCAACATGGCGTGGAGTTCGTTTGGAAGACTACACTTTATTTTCAAAAGCAAACTACCAATGTGTCTGAAGCGTAAAGTTTATAATCAATGTGTCTTACCTGTGATGATGTACGGCTGTGAAACTTGGACATTGAATGCGCAAACGACTCAAAGATTGAGAGTCACACAAAGAGCAATGGAGAGATGCATGCTAGGAATAACCAGGAAGGAGAGGAAGAGAAATGAATGGATTCGCGCAGAAACAAAGGTAGATGATGTAATCCAGACTGCTAAGAAGCTGAAATGGAAATGTGCCGGTCACATAGCTAGGCGAACAGATGGACAGTGGACGAGAAATGTACTCCATTGGATTCTTAGAGAAAAGAAGCGACCGAGACGACGTCCGAATGCAAGATAGGTAGATGAAATCAAACGTTTGTCAGGAGCTACATGGATGAGGATAGCAGCAGACCGAGATTTGTGGAAAGAAAAGGGGGAGGCCCTTATCCAGCAGTGGATAGAAAACGACTGAATATGATGATGACTAGCCTGCAACGATTTGGCGTTTGACTGATTACAGAACACTTTAGGATTTGGGTAAAAAAAAAAATAATAAAATAACTTTTTAAAGACATATTTTTCTTAAACAATTCGTACTAAAAAGTAGAAAAAAAAATTTTTTATGCATGACTTTTAAAAAGAAAACCATGTGTCGCACCAATTGAAGAATTTATAAAATGACTGTCATTGCGAGAGCCCCACATACTTTTCTTTTTAGTCATGCATAAACTTTTTTTTTACTTTTTAGTAGGAATTGTTTAAGAAAAGTATGTCTTTAAAAACTTCTTTTTTTTTAAGTCTATGTCACATATAGGGCGTCGCTGTCATTTATATCTCTGCTAATGGGCAAGAGATGTTTTGTGATAAGTATGCATGAAGGCGTAATTTACGCTAAATTTGTATATGAGGGAAACTAAAGTATCTTTTCGGGTCCACAATGGACTGTTCATTCGAGTCCTGCTGCCAATCGTCTTGACTGGCATTTCCCTTTAGTTTCCTTCAGTTTCACCAGATAAACGTCAGAATGGTACCTTAACCAAGATACCGGCCGCTACGCTCCCATACCATATCCTGGTCTGATCCAAAGATGGATTTAAAGACCTTACAAATTTTAAAAATATCTTAACGTGTCTTTTATGACAGAAGAAACATTTTCTTCCTAACCTGACTTTATATCTTCAGGAGACGAATATTCCCGGAGATGGTGTTTAAAATTCAAAGAGCTGCTCAACGAAGCTAATGAGTTTGTAGTGTCGCTTTTGTCCTTTCCTAGAGATTTTTTAAACTTTGAACTTGCTAGTTCTTAGGGGTGACGTATTGGCGGGTGGACCGATATACTGACTAACAGATGCCGGTACATAGCACGGTTCAATTCTGTAAATCTACGTTTCTTTTTTCCTACATAAAGAGAAGTGGAAAAGAGGATGAATCAATAAATGCTAAATAGCGAGGAGAAAATAGGATGACTTTGCCATTCTTTAGTTTACTTTAACGTGTGCTTTGTGTTTTGTAATGTAATTGTAATTTTTAGATTTCTTTCTTTCTTTCTTTTTTTAAATTTATAAATATATCTAGAAACTTTAAAGTTTTGTATTGTAATTGTTATTTTAAAGAAATTTCCCTCTAGAATACTGTATAAATGTATATAGGAAATTTTAGTGTTTTGTATTGTGATGGAATTGTTCATTTTTAGATTTCTCTTCTTAAAAACTCCATAAAGGTATTTAGGAAATTTTTGAGTTTGTAATTGTTAAAATTGTAAATCTATCACGAAACTGCAATGTGCCATTTGTGATGTTAGAAAAAGTAGAATCCAAAAAATGGCTGAAGCTAGGATTCTTCTTAAAGCTGCATAAAAGCCGTGAACGAAATGTAATAACAATACTGTAAATAATAAAATTGAAAAAATAGTTTGTATTACCTTCTTGTTCAGAGTAATTAACATATTTTCAACAAGCAGCCTACAGTAATTTAATTAAAATTGCTCATTGTATTTAATGAAGTTATTTTATTGTTATAATATTATTGAAACGTATTTTGTAAATAACCACAGTACCAGAGTTAAATAATTATTATCTCGTTATTATTATTATTAATGGCTAGAAGATGGAGGAGAGTCATTTGTCATCATGTGAGGGTAGGAAGGGAGAAAGGTCGGAAGTGGTGATGGTGGAGAGGGGGCGCTCTTAGTCATGAGCCTAGGGCGCTTAGACGTATAAATTCGACCTGATTATGGCAACGTAAAGTTTTAATACCTAGGAAAGCTGTCATAGCGGCGAAAGTAGTTCAAATCGGTGACTTTGAGCAGATGTTGAGTGACTTGAAATTCTGCATGTTTACAACATTTTTTTAAACTCAAGGACATGACCAATCTCCTAATTATAATTTTGTCTTCAGTATATATATGCAACACAGGATCTTCAATTTCTATTAGTCGAGTCAATATATGATTATACCACCAAAAAAATCTAACGAAAGCTTTTTTCAATGGTTTCGAATATTACTTGATGTCGAAAAAATTTTTTTACCAAAATCCACGCACCGGAAGAGTGTTAAAATAGGTTCATTCGAAGATTACTGCCGTTGGAAATTCAACATTAGGAAAGTTAGTCCAGGTTCTACAAGCCAAAATGGATGAAGAAGCTGTATTTTATAACGAAAGCATACCGTTCTGCACAGAGATCCTAAGACTTAAAACAGATTGTACCTGCAGCACCAATTTTTGGCCCTTAGGATTCAAGATGGTGGCCACCCAGATAGCAATGGACGTCGCACGGATGTTTAAAGGACGTCCTACCCCGGATATTCGGATGTCGAAGGGCAAGCACGTATGTAGGGGGTGGGTCCGGGGGTCCGGACCCACCAAAACTCATAGTTTTATGGGAAAATAGTATAACTTCAGGCGTAATTATGTATATTTAATGTACATTTCATGCCCAGATACACCTTGAACCCCTTGGACCCCTCCCAAAACCAAATTCTGAGTACGTGCCTGTCCAAGGGACATCCCATGGATCTTCCCTAGGACATCCACGCGACGTCTAAATATCCGCGTTGGTCCCGGAAATTGGATTCCCATGCGAAGCCACCAGGACATTTAAATGGGATATCAAAAGGGACTTTTTGGGATTTTCTCCCCATTTCAAGAAAGGTACTTTCCTTCATTTTAGCAATACAGAATTTCCAACTTGAACGGTGTAGACCACTCCCGCCATCTTGGTATGTCCTTTCCATTGATTTACATGAGAATCGTTTTACTCATTTTATGCCTCTCAGAAGTGGAATATTCAAGTTCCGCTTTCACGAAATTTGTCTTGGCGGTTATCTCGACTCTTGTAGAGTTTTGGTTTCTAAAGTTTCTTCAAATATATAAGTATAATGTATTATTAATAGTTTACCATATAAATCACAATATGTCAAACGGGAAATTATACTGTTCGTGTGTAAAATATTGCATTTCTATAAAAGAGCATGAGTCAAAGCAAACATGACGAAGCACTAGGCGCAAACAGAAGTTAAAAATTACACTACTGAGACACATAAGACTAGTACAACAATTCCCATGTAAATCAATGGAAAGGTCATACCAAGATGGCGCGGGTATTCTACACCATGAAGGACATAATCTACCCGCGGCAAGGACAAGTAAAATTTTTCAATAAACCATTAGAGATATATTTAAGAAAAATGTTGTTGTTGGGAGTAGGTAAACGTCAGTATCGTGGATATTGGGAGGCAAAAAGCTAAGTTTCCAGTGTTGCCAACTACATAAATTTTATGAATTGGCACTAAATCAGTGTATTACATATTTAATATCACCTAGTTATAATAAATATATCACGCCCAGATAGCACAGTAACCTTGCAGCAAGTTTGCTGCACTATTGGCATTGCAAATCTAACAAACTTACTATAATTGATGGATGCGAAATTTGATACGAACTTTGGACGCCAAATTTACCACAAACCTTTCAGAAAAAAAAAATACTACAAATCTTGTTTTTAAAAACGCTGGTACACCAATATCGAGCCAGTGGCGAAAAAAAGAGTTCAGTCTGCAGTGCGATTCGAACTCACAGTCTTAAGTTGTTTGTTGTCCGCCACTCTACCGATTACTCCATGGGTTCTTCTGCTCAACGAAGTACATGTTACTAGTCCTTTAATGTTACGAAAACAATTTCTGGAATAAAGGCATTTATGTAGACTATTCAAAACTGTGAAACCTTATTGATTCTGTGTTAGAGTAGAGCCATGGAGAAGACTGATTCGTTATTTTTCAGAAGCGAGTCACTTCAAGAAAGGTATGTGTGTGTCAGAGAGAGAGAGAGAGAGAGACAGAGAAAAATAATTCATTTGAACGTTAACGGTTTACAAATATGTGATAGATCAAAACTCAGACAAACTTGCAGTAAAATTTGATGCGCAAAGTTTGTAACATCAAATTTGTAGCAACTATGATGCGCCAAGTTTGTAATCCGAAATTTGTTACAACATTTAAAACAAACTTTGTGCGGTAAGTTTAACACTGCAAGGGAAAAACAAGCTTAGTACAAACTTGGCGTAAACTTGCGTGTTATCTGGGTATGAAGCACAGCCAATTGATACCATAAGAAGATTGGCAAGAACAATACTTCTTCTTACAATATATGAATAATTGCTCCAATTTGCTTCCTTTTGCATTCCTACTATTTTTTCAGAATTCACGGGAAGAGTTTAGGTAGGTAAAGTCTGGCCAGACTGCTTTCAAGATTTTACATAATTCACGAAAAAGGATTTAAGATAAAGATAACTTTATCTACTCCAAATTTGAGCCAACTACTGACCAGTATCATACACTCTACACAACTCATTTTTAAAAATTATTATCCCTATTATTTCCAAAATTTGTGACTAGCTAAAGGAACAGCGCGTTGTGAAAACACAAATTAATAGTGTGTGCAATAAAAATAATACCGTACCTGACTTACCTAACCTCCACATGCGTTTATTCACTATTTTTTTTTAATTTCCTAATGCGTTTAGATATATATATAAAGGAGAAAAGTTATTTTCATTAAGAAAAAAAATATAAAAAACTACATCAGGATTCGATCCCGGGTTCCTTGATTTAGTTTTCGGACATACTCCCAATACACTAAATTGGCAACTGGAAGCACCTGCTTGGAAGTAATATTTACTTTTAAGGAGTAATGCGCATGCGCGAGAATGGCTCAGCTCTTCCTGTCGCTAGTCGCAAGTTTTCCATATGCATATGGCCGGATTTTCTTTTAGGCCCTCTCTGCGAGCTTTGTTTGCGATTTTTATGAGTCGCCAATATAAACTCATAATACACATAGAACACGTTCTTAAACAAGTATTTCAATTGGCTATTCAGCCAAATCGCAAACAAAGATCGCGGCGAGCGCCTGTATGAAAAGCCGACCTAATCCGGCACATAGCAACAGAAAACATGTTACATTAACCACACTATAATAATGAATTCGTAAAATACGCACTCAGAGTGGGATATAGTGCCACGCGGAGTAATACTAGTGTCGTTACACTGAGATGACATTGTTTATCTTTTGCTTTCATTTACTGTTTAATTGTAATTTACCCTACAGTGGGTTAGAAAAGGCAGGTTTGGTTATTTTTATATATATATATGCGCATTTTTCACAGTTGACAATCAGTTACTCCCAATCCTCACTCATGGCGGAAGCTCATATATAGTAATCCCACGTATATCTACGTGTTTCACTCTTGTTACACTGCTTCATGGCTCCGCAACTTATTCTAATTAGCGTTTCAACGCTTCTACACACTTTCTTAACATTATCTTTCTCCTGTAAATTATACTTTCTTTTGGAATATATAAAGTAAACATTACCCAAGATTTGGCTGGGTAAACTTTTCTTCATTAGAGAAAGTGATTGGAAATATCACGTTTAGAGTCAGTCACTCCCTGTGCTGACGTCAGGGATGATACAGCCCCGAGACGGAAGCTGCATCCTAAATACACACTTCATCTCCTATTTCCTTTTCTACCGGAAGGTCGACCATCTTAAGGACTGATCACATAACATCTTTTCCTTTCCTTGTGGCCTTTTTTGCCTCCTTCGGCCAAGGATACATGCAGACCATCCTTCGTACCCTTTAGCGTTCAATTGTTTCATGTAGAAACTAGCGCCACCTATGAATTGACGGATGAAGACAGCATTGTGTAGGGAGGAAGTGACCTCGCGTTGAAACCGATGGTGTGGGGAGGGTAGTCCCGCGGGATTAGCATCTTGCATTCCGTTGTTCCTTCCATTGTATCAATGGAGTTAGTCAGTCGTTCCTTTCATTGTTTGTTTATTCTTTCGTGGTATTTTAAATATTCTGTTCAAAATAAGATTCTGTTGTTATTTGCAGCAACATTTTTTTTTAAACAAGAAAATTTACAGGAGAAGAAAAATTTATTTTAGGTAAGCGTCATCTTACGTTGTTGGGAATTATAGTTTTAATATAAAAAATGTTTTGTTAAAGCACTATTCTTAGTAGACGCTGTATGTGGACCTGTGGTGCGGTTCATTCTCTTCTGCTCTTGTGTACAAGATAGGAAAATACTACAATAAATCTGATGTATTGCTGTTTTTCTTTTCTTTTTTTAAATATCACGTTGGACTGCCTCTTGTTGAATTGAATTGAAGTATAACTTCAAGCAACTTTCAATCGGACCGGCATATGGTAAAGGAAAGAACGGAAAAGGTAGCGGTCAGGATCTTACGTGCCATTCCGGTATTCGCTTACTAAAGAGGGAAACCCTGGAAAATCTGTCAGGATGGTCGCCCGTGAGGTTCGAACTTGAACTTTAATTATTACTTTCAGATATCTAAGGCTCAGCCTTTGTCAGGGGAGGGAAAAGGGTGCGGGTAGGTGTCTGCCAGAGCCTAAGTTGAAGGTACCATCCAGGCATTTCCTTGACGTGACTGAGGAAAAACTGTGGAAAACCTCAGCCAGGATAGTCAGGAAGGAAAGTAGTCGACCAGATCCTAAGTTGAAGGTATAATCCGGCATTTGTCTGATGTGACTGAAGAAAATCCGTGGAAAAACCTGTCGGCATGGTCGGTCGCTGGTATCGAACATAGGACCTCCTGAATGAGAATCTAACGCTCTACCAGTGATTCTGCTTGTCCCCCTGTTGGGGTGTCACCCCAACATTTTCTAGAAAACTCATAACTTTAAAATTTATACGGTCAAAAATCCGTGCATGCCCCCTTCCTGACTTTACACCTCCGGAAACAAATTACTGGCGGAATCCCTGCGCTGTACCAACTGCGCTGTACCAACTGTCCGCTTCGAGTTGTACAGAATTTCACGAGCTTAGCCACGGGACAACGGTGAGCAGTATCCATCTTATGTACATTAATAATGACAGGTGCTGCTGAATTCCACCATCTAAACAGGATATGCGAATTATTATTCTTGTTCAGAATCAGAACCATTCTTCTTGTTCATTTTGTTTACTGAACACACTATATAAATTGTTCTATTGAGGAACAGAAAATGTCACAAAATTGATTTAAAATAATATGCAATTACTCTGTAAAAATTACATCAATTTGTTGCACACATCACGTTGTTGATAATTTCTTTTGTATTACTGCATTTTTAACGCTTTGAAACCTTTTCGCTGCTTTATGTAATAATACAACTTACAAAAAGCACTGAAACATTTATGTGTAGCTGTTCCCTGGAAAGTCTTTCAAAGAGAAGAACGTGAAGAACTGCAATTGTAATGAAAGCCCTGCTCACTGGTCAGTACACGTAAGGAATAAAGAATATGACCAAGAGCGCCCAGTTTACGATCGATTCTCGGGGGGGGGGGGGTTAACCCATACACATACTGCCTTCTTTTTTTGAC
>JAGDQP010003989.1:0-29108 GCA_022664845.1 Lepisma saccharinum | reverse complement strand
GTTAACCCATACACATACTGCCTTCTTTTCTTGACTGACATGATCCACACATTTTGTGCCATATTAGTAATTGTATCATTTTCTTCGGCTAGGGGTTGAGGGGAAAGCGCCCCCTTGCTCCCCTAATGGGCGTCATTGAATAACATCATGTAAACCATTGTCTTAAAAATACGCACCGTCTAACACCCCTCGAGCGAAGGAGAGGGGAAACCTCACGCGATCAAAGCATCTTGCAAAATGAGTACAACTGGGCAGTTGTTTGCGTTTCTAATTATTCGTGCTTTTTCAATTGGGGTTGTTTGCCTACGATATCACAAAAAACACACCTATCCCGCCACCCGCTGCACAGTTGTTTACGGTTCTAATGCTTTTCAAAGATGTCGCTATATTCGCCAAGTGTACAACGTCCAAAATGTTTCCTTTCCTACACTATTTCCAAGGTTTCTTTCCTTGACTCCTTTGGTTTCTCAGCAAAAGGAAGGAAAGGAAGGAAGGAAAGGGAGTATTTAGGATTGGGCGGGAGTCTACAAATGTTAGATTTAACTTCTCTGTCTCTGTTGATTGTGCAATATTTTGCAGAAAATGCCATTATTCATTTAAGACGTTCTCTCGTAAGTGGGCTAAAAATGAAACTATTGAAATCCTTCTTTGCATCCGTTTCTTTAATTGAAATCGATTGTTAATTTCATGTAAAATCTAGATGAAACAGTTGTTTCCTTCTCAACATGCATGTGCGAGCATTTCTTAGTTTTAAATCTGCACTACAGATGTCAGGCGTTTTCATTTCGTTAAAACATCTGTACGTTACAAGAAAGTTTGAGAATTACACAATCTTTTGCATGCAGTGAATGAAAATATATTAATCTAAGCTACTTCTTGCAATAATATTTTATTTAGCGATCTATTTATGGATTAAGAGAAATGTCAACTTACAATTACCCAAATGTGTTTTGTTATTAAACTCTGTAGACTTAAAAATAGAGGTTTCGTTTCATCGTCAGGATGGCCGTGACCCGAATGTGAATGGGGAAAACCACGGTCACTGCGTTAATTCGCAGGTAATAATTTTTGTATGTGCAAACTTCGGTTTGCATAAAATTGAAATAAAACCAAAGTGTGGTAAGTTGGTGCTTGCTCTTGCTGCATCGGAAATAGTTTGTGCTGTCTTGTGTGAATTAGTTATGTATTATTGTGATTTAAGGATATTCGTTGTTTCCAACTTCCATGATGAATTTCTTAGAAACTTAATTAATCAGAACCTCTATACTGGATGCAAGATTTGAAGGAAAGTCTTTCCACAACTGTGGAGAGGTCGGTCAGCCCTGAAAATACTAAAAAAATTATCAGATTTTTGTAAAAATTTCCCGGGTTCTAATTAAAAAAAAAAATACTGGAAATTTAATCAAAATGTTCCAAAGAGATTCAACAAAATTTTCAATTTTCTTTTTATCTTTCTTGTGTCCCAGATTTTCCCGTTTTCCGGCAATGCTCTACTGACTAGACCACGAATGCTCGGTACGTACTGCACAAAACCTCCTCTATTAAAAGCAGTGTTCGATTTGTTTTAAATTACGAAGGGGGGATGCTAAAACTAGAGGTTGTTTGCTGGTAAGTTTCAATACATTACTACCTGTTTGGGTAGAAATACAAAGATTTTATCCGTGGTTGCGATGATATTCCAAATCAACAACCGGGGGATGAAATCGTCACGCACCAGGGAAGATCCCCAGGAAATCGAACACTGAATGTTATACATTACCGGGGGGGGGGGGATCCTAAGACTATAGTACCTGTTTCAACATAGTACGCTTTTTGAAAGAAATGCAAATATTTTATCCCAGATTGGGGTGATATTCGGAATGAACAACCAGGGATAAAATCCTCACGCACCAGGTTATTTCCCAGCATCCACCCTGGCAAATCGAACACTGATTTAAAAGTCCCCCCATGTATTAGGATTCCTGGATTTGATCCCCGGTTGCTTCAGAATTCGAATCTTTTCTACTTTTTTAAAAACTTTTGTTTACGCTATTGGTTAGGCTCTGAAACCAACACGATAGTCCGAAAAACAAGTCTAATTTTGATCTCTTCCCGAGGCGAGAAACTTCGGAGTGTCAAAAAAAAAAAAAATATCTTTCAGATATTTAATATAAAAAATATATTGAAGTCTGGTTAGGAATGCTATTTGTCCCGGGAAATCCGGGACCGTATCGGAATTAAGATCTGCATCCTTGTGTCCCGATTATCGAGACGCATAAATATCCCGATTTTTTAGCGAAGCAAGAAGAAAAAAAAATAAAAACATTTTTTTCATGTTCTGATTTGTATGCTGAAAATAGATTCAATTTTAAACTGTGTTTCATCAACGAACATTTATTTAATTTCGTTAATAGGGTGTTCATGTGAGGTGTTTTCAGGTATGACATAGATTTCGTTTTCTATGCGTTTTTCTAAGGCGACGTATTACACTAATTGAGAAATACAAATTCAATAGTGCAGCGATGGTCAAAGTGTTAAAGAAACATGCGCATAACAAAGAAAGAAGGGAAGTACCTGTGTTCTTTATTCTTTTTTCTTACGTGATGGTGAAACGTGCGTATACATGACGTAGCAACTTCATTCTAGACTGCCTGTTAATAGATACAGTAACAGAGTAGTGGACTCTCCAGGTGGATCCATGGATGAAGGGATAAGGCGACGAGCTACCAACGAGGAGTGCGGAACATACCTGGTTCAAACGCCACAGCAGCGGTTGGATAATTTACTGTTGGAAAATTAACACCTTAATCATGATGAAATAAACTGATAAAATGAAACTAAATGTGTGTATACCAATAGACAGCATTATAATGCTCTGTTTTGGCCAACTAAACCAGTTTCTAGATCATTTCTTCTCAACCATTATTCAACGTTGTATAAACCGTTGAAAAGGCGGACATTTCGGTACATTTACAACGTTAAGATAAGGTTTCGGTACTAACGTTTAATCCACGTATTTTCAACGTTTGTGTGCTACTGGGGTTCACAACAGAGGAACAATGTACTTTATCTAATGTAAGTAAGTTAACTCAAGTGTTTAACCCTTCTATTTTCATTTTGTACATTTGAAATATTTTTGCTTCTGAAATATATGAACCATAAGTTTGGTTAAATTGCGATTCGCATAAATCCTGTCATTTTGACCGCTTCCGCTGAAAACAGACAATGACTGCTTCATACAAGATGATCTGAAATGTACAAATATCTATATGATACGGTGTAGCAACATAGAGGAAGAGAGCACACGCGAATAATTACTCAGTCCATAAATCAACAACTAAATTTGGTTCCCTTCCCTTGGCTGAGGAACCCACCCCTGTATCACACAAACGTTGAAAATACGTGGATTATGCGTTATAGTACCGAAACGTTGTCTTAGCATTGTAAATGTACCGAAATGTCCGCCTTTTCAACGGTTTATACAACGTTGAATAATGGTTATGAAGAAACTGGTTTAGTTGGCCAAAACAGAGCACTAGTGCTGTCTATGGTATACGGACATTTAGTTTCATTTTATCCGTTGCTTTCATCATAATATACGGTGTTAAATTTCCAACAGTAAATTATCCAACCGCTGCTGTAGCGTTTGAACCAGGTATGTTCCGCACTCCTCGTTGGTAGCTCGTCGCCTTATCCCTTCATCCATGGATCCACCTGGAGAGTCCACTACTCTGTTACTGTATCTATTAACAGGCAGTCTAGAATGAAGTTGCTACGTCATGTATACGCACGTTTCACCATCACGTAAGAAAAAAGAATAAAGAACACAGGTACTTCCCTTCTTTCTTTGTTATGCGCATGTTTCTTTAACACTTTGACCATCGCTGCACTATTAAATTTGTATTTTTAATAAGTGTAATATGTCGCCTTAGAAAAACGCATATAAAGCAAAATGTATGTCACAGTTGAAAACACTTCACATTAACGAAATTCACACTTAAAGAAATTCTTTCTTCGTTGAAATATAGTTTAAAATTCAATCTGTTTTCAACGTGCACATACGAACATAAATATTAGTTTGTGCCATTCAATTAGTTTTTAAATATATTTTTTTGACATAACATTAGCATGAAACACATTAAACAAAATCTATACCATAGTTGAAAATAACATAATAATATCTTATCAATGTAATGACGTTTTTGTTAAGCTGTGGTTTAATAATAAACGTTTTTTTTTTCAACCGATAACGGTTACTCAACGAAATGAACCTAAAATCAATGTTGAAAACACATGTGTGTGCTACTGGGGCACAAGGTACTTCAGTCGACAGAGTGCGCTAGCTAGCCTTGTATTCTGGAGGGTCCAGGTTCGATTTCCAGTGCCGGCTTTCCTGATTGAGGTTTCTTCTCGGTCGCACGAGAGGAATGTGGGTGGTACCTTGAATAGGGCGAAGCAAATTCCTTTTAATATGCTTCCCCTTCTTACTATTGGTAAATATCCAGTGTCAAATTGTCGAAACTGGGCTATATCTGGATATTGTTTAGTTATTTATTATTAAATAGACATGCAAAAATAAGCTTGATACCAGTGGGAAGGAAATTTATTAGAAAAATGTTTGAAGAGTGAGTAACGTTCTGTAGGATCGCTCAAAATTTGTGAAAATGGTGATAATTGTGAGGTCTATAGTAGTGTGGCGGCCATTTTAGATTTTACCCGCCATCTTGAAAAAGCTACCGCAGCAGCATTGCCAACAACCCTGTTTCGACTTCCATTGGTCCTACTCTAACTACCTGCAAAGTTCCGTTTAGTGCGATGAGGGGAAGATAATTTCGCCCTTGACTGATGGACTATTGTGTATCATTAATTTATACTTCACGATATAAGTGGTGTTTAACCAAGTATAAGGGGTTGATAATCTACAATTAAGTATATAAAAAAAATGTAAAGAAAAGCGCACATGAATACATTATCATTTCGTTTTCTTTGTGTATAACGGTGTAAAATTAGTACAAAACTGGTTACTTTGAAGGACATTGGTGTTAAAAGGAACAGAGTTATTAACTGGCGTGAGACTAGTAACTGTTATCATTCAACTGGACAAAGACGGGTTTTAATTGCGTGCAAATGGTGAAACTGCGATATGACGCCATCTGTGTATTCAAAATATAAGTTACAAGAATCAAGGAAGAGTGAAAAAAAACAATTCTACAAGTGACACACTTGCAAACTTGTCTGTCAGACTGAAGAAAAACGACTGATTAGCAAGAATTTTGCTAAGATTTTCAGCTTTAGGGGAATGTAAAACCAATTTTGAGGCTGTCAAGTAGGGTTTAGTGGGTTATATATAAATTTTTATCCGTTAATATTTTGAAGTTGTAGCTATGTGCTCGAGGACTTGTGGAGGGTGAATTTTAGGAGCCGTGACACACGCCATTGAGATGTCTGGCATAATTTCTGCTGATCAGGAAAAAAAAAGAAAAGATATTACTTCTTCTGAAATTACAGCTGCAAAGTTGTCCATAATAGATGCTGCCTGCCCGCATAAGCAAGTGGCAATGTTGTTCATCCTATTAAAATCAGATCAACTTCTCAAATCTTGGTTTGCAATACAGAATGGCAAAGTGAATACCTTACAGTAGCATTGTTAGTGAGCAAAAGAGTCTAAAATTTGCAATTCTACAGCAAAATAAGGACTCCTTATTTTGGAATAGCCTAAGGTTTCTTCTCACTGTGATGCTTGATTCCAAATACGAAAACTGTTTCTCTGTGTTTGCTTCTATTGAGGCTAGGGTTGCCATCTGTCCCGTATAATACGGGATGTCCCGTATTTTAGGTGAAATTTACGCGTCCCGTATTATCAGCGGCTGGTTGTCCCGTATTACAAGTAGTAAAGTCACACATACGTTTTCAAAATTTCAATAATTGTAACGAATACTTAGTAATGGACTTTTTTCAAACTGTTTACTACACAGACTGGCGGGCAGACTCTGTTCACATTCCCAGGCCCCAATAATGAAACCTGGGGTGAGGATATAATACTCGTTACTTCTGTTTGCTCTAGATCAGCGTTTCTCAACCTTTTCCATCCCGCAAGCCCCTTTCACCATGCTTTCTAGCCAGCGACCCCCTTTCACCATGTTTTGTAGCCGGTGACCCACAATTATTTTATTTTGTGTAATATTTGCTTTTCATTTCAACATATAACAGTTTATTTTCTGTATTTATAGTAAATATCCTAATTATATTATCCAAAACTAATCAGTAAACTACATTATCTTTAGTAATTATTTAACCCAACAAGCAAAATAAAATCCTTTCTTTGATATTTATTAGTTTTAACCTACAAAAACCTAGCTAGATTTATTTTTGCCCCCCCCCCCCTTCGCTACACCCAGGTTGAGAAACCCTGCTCTTGATAACAAACTACAAAAAATAGCTGTGTTACATTTTTTCGGTGTCTCAGAGGGATCATCAACTTTTTTCTTAAATCGACACAGTTTGTTGTGTGATTTCGGTGAATCAACACTGTGCATGACAATCTTTATTAAGTTGAATCACTGAATTCAACACAGATTGTTGTGTTGATTCAACACAAAAAATGGTGGTCACTCAAGAATATCGAAAAATCTTGAATTAAAACAAGCCTTTTTTTGTCTGCAGTGTAGATACCAACCCCAACTGAGCATATGAAATTGAAATATCAATTTTCCGCCCGCCGGTGTTTTTGGTGTGTAAGCATTCGCAAGCAAGACGTTTTCTTGTGCGTTCTTGATTATTCTGGAGGTTTTAAATTGTATGGGTACTCATATAGTAGTACAGGGCCAAAGTAGTTAATTTCATTTTAAGGTATTTTAGATTTGTCCCGTATTTTTTGGTATTATCCCGTATTTTTTGTCAAGTGTCCCGTAATTTATTCATCAAAAGGTGGCAACCATAATTGAGGCATCAGCGTGATTGCTTAAAATGGAGAAAGCTAACCAAATTATAAGGATCTGCCAGTTTTAAAGTCATAAAATTAACAACAGTCTATTAAATAGAGATCGCTGACTAAAATCTGAAATCCGTTCCTATCTATGTTCTTCTATTTATAGAAGAATTTAAAGCATGTTCTGTTTATACCAGAACGATGCTTCTCTGAAATCTCTCCAATAGTTTTGCTTTTACATTGTGGGCATGTAGAATGAGCGACAACAGTTCGTACCCAGTTTAAAATTTCTTCTTCAAATAACTTTGGAATGGATACTTCAATCAACTACTATCTTCTGTAACTTACAGAAAACCACATTCTCTTTAAAGTTCAAACAAATCGTACTCAAATGCGCCAAAGTTATTCGGAGAAAATATTTTACGACTGGGTAAATACTTTTGATGCTGACTGTACAATGTCACATTGTAGATCTTAAATATTTCATTATATATATATAAGTTATTTAGAACAATAAACGTATTATTTGAAGCATGTATTTCACTTAGTTTAAGAATGAAAATTGAATTATATCAACGTTTGGCGCCAAAAAATGCGTAGTTTCGAAACTGCATGGTCAATTTGGCAAGACATTGTAACAAAGTAGGCCATATTAACATTTCGACAACAAGCGCTTTTCATTAGCTGCATGACTGACACGATATTTCTGCCACAATGCGGAAGGCGTTTATCCAGCTGTGGATTAAAAATGGCTGACTATGACAAGGAATAAGGTAACCAGTGTTGGTCCAGCAAATGACAATCATTGAAGTTATACTCAATGAATATAGGTCGCTTTATTTTGTCACAACTCTGCATCCACCGCTGATGCTCGATAAAAATCATTGTATCCGTGTTCTTGAAGCATTACACGTGATAACATAAATGAAGCAATGTTCATTCGGCTGAATAAGAAATAAGAAAGGGACCTGTTTAAGAAAGAAAAAAATAGTGAAATTCTGTAATAAAGAAATCCGAGTTTTTCACTTGTACAGTATGAAAACAATGAACCAGACAAATCAGAATCTTTTGTCATTTTCTGATCGAGCTTATTAAAGATTTTTATAGGTGGTTTTTACTACAAATAAAGTATTCAGTTTCTTAAATCTCTTTAGTGTATAGTGAACACACTAGTTAAGCCAGAGTGCAGGTGGAACAACAGTAGGTGCTGCGCCAGAGTGTTCATGTTGGGATTGTTCAGAATAGCCAGTGAAAATTTAGAAATGCAAGGAAAAACTACAATGTGGCAATCAGTTCTTCATTTTTGTGCATTACTGAGGTGAGGTCTACAGATGAGAAATTAAATTTCGTTTGTTTTTAGGCAGATGATTACAGCACTCTTTCTCAAACGACCGGTCTCATGAACCGGTCACCGAAGTAATTCCTATCGGAAGTGACGTCATCACGAAGACGGCTAATTTTGAAACGCGCCGAAACAAACTGTCTAACTTGACTTCTCTAACCTATTTCTGGAAAGCGCGTTAAAAAAAAATATGCGTATCACGAAAAAATCTAACCTGACTTTTGTGACCTATTTCCGTGAATTTTGTAAAATGTCCAGAAAGGGAGCAATTACTTCTAAGTAAACATAACAAAGTTATTTGACAAAAAGATGAAAATCGTTGTCTCTCCGGGATCGAACACGGACAACAATGGCAAGCAATCCAATTCGTTCAGTTCACTAGACCAACCAGATACTTGCCAACTAACGGTTTATCGGTGTTCTTTAAGGTTTATCTAAGGCTGCGTTTATGCAAACGCGTTTTCTGAAGCGACTTGGGAGCCGCACGAACAGTGCGTTCTATAAAACAAATGAGTGTCTTTATGCAAAGTTGCCCGATTTTCTGCTGCCGCGTTCTCAAAGGCAGCCGTCGCTAGAGGATCTCAAAGACAGATCTAGAGGACGCCAGAAGATAAAATAATGGATATGTTTACAAATAGAGCGTTGCCAGGCGTTCTTATTCCAGCTGGTTACATTTTCTCTATATCTCATGTACAAAACGCACTGGCAACACCACCAACTACATATTTCTTACTTCTTTTCTTTTTTTTCTTCACCAAGCAACATGTCGTAAGTGATAGGAAGGTACAAAGGATAACTCGTTACAGCCTGTTTTCAAGTGGCGTGACGCTTGATGGCTAAAGTGACGTAAGTTTCCATCGACGCCCTCTGCAGGTCTTGCGGGTTATTTCCAAGAAATCCTGACGTAAACCAGAGTGCCACAGAACAATAACAAGTGTAGCATCTACGTATTCTCATGCATCTTCGATACTAGCGACAGTTATGCGTAGGCCCGTCGTATACATTGTTCCGTATTACCCTGCAACACTGCGTCATAATTAGGGACGTGAAGTTTTTGTTTTATTTTATCCACGAAGTCGGTGTTATTTTTTACCCCAAAAATAGGTGTTATTTATTTCAAGTTTTTTTTTTTTTAATTTTGGCATGGGTTTTGAAAGGTAAATATATTGTATACATAGAGAAAATGGACTATGAATGCGAATTAAAATACGTCCATATACTATATAGCCCCATGGTCACTGACTCACTCATTCATCAATATTTCCAGACCAAACTACTGGAGCTAAAAACACCAAAGGTACGAAAGTGTATGATCAAGAGTAAGTAAAGGGAAAAATCCGACATTTAGAAAATGTTGCCACCTTGGTTCCAAAATGGCCGCCAAATCCATTGTTATATAGAATACACACCTGGATCTACTGGAATGAAATTTGGTATGGAGGTACAACATTACTACTAGATTACGGAAATATTACCAAATGTTGAAAAAGTCGCCATCTTGGATCCAAAATGGTGGACCCAAAAATCCATTTTCCACTGTTTGAACTAGAGATACAAAATTTGCTATGAAGGTACATGATCACTAGTAGTTTAGAAAAATATTACAAAATGTTGAATAAGTAGCCATCTTGGATCCAAAATGACCGCTAAACCTATTGTTGTGTAGAATACACAGTCTGGGACTACTGAAATAAAATTTGGTACGAAGGTACATCATCAATAGTCGATTAAGAAAATATTACACAATGTATCCAAAGACGTTATCTTGGATCCAAAATGGCGGACTAGTAAGCTACGAAAATATTACAAGATGTAGCAAAGACGCCATCTTGGATGCAAAATGGCAGACCCAAAGATCCATTTTCTACACCTTTTGAGCTAGATATATGAAATTTGGCACAAAAGTGTATTATCAAGAGTAGTTTAGGAAAATATTACAATTTGGAAAAGCTGCCATCTTGGATTCAAAATGTCCGCCCAAAAATCAATTTTTCACACTGCTCGAGCTAGGGAAATGAAATTTTATATAAAGGTGTACTATCATGAGTAGGTTACAACAGTATAAGAAAACGTTTAAAAAAAAGTCGTCAATTTGGATTCAAAATGGCTATCCAAAACACATTTTCCAAACCATTGAAGCTAGAGAAACGAAATTTGGTATTAAGGTGTAGATCGACACCATGGCAGATTCGGCAAGATGGCTTCTTAATGGATGGAAGCCGCTGAAATTCTTAGTGTTTAATTTGCTCTACTTCAAAGTGTTTTCGAACTTCATTCCTAGAAAATTTAACAAGATACGTCGTATAGTGATTCAGTGTTTCATGTAATAGTGCTCCAAGTCTGAAATTCAAAATTAATAGTGAAATATACATCATAAAGTGACTGTGACTAGAGTTAAAGAGTTGAACTGACGCCTATGGCGAACTGTAACCATAGCAACTGGTAAATAACTGACATTAAAACATCAATTATAAAGACTGATAGACTGGTAAACTGTCAAATATTATAAATATTATTAAAAACAGCAATTGTTTAAACAAATGTGCCATGGATGTGCTTAATTAATGCCATTTCCGCACTAGATACTAGGACAGACAGACGACACCATGGCAGTGCACTTCCACAGAGAGAGTCTGGTTACGATAAAGGGGGCGCAGTGCCCAAGGCGAATCACAGCGAGTCCATATAATGTATAGCCCCATGGTCACAGACTCACTCACTCATCATCATTCCCAGGCCAAACTACTGAAGCTAGAAACACCAAATTTGGCATGAAGGTGTATGACCAAGATTAGGTAAAGGAAAAAATCCTACATTTTGAAAATGTCGCCATCTTGGATCCAAAATGGCCGCAAAACGCATTGTTGTATATAATACACAACCTAAACCGCTGGGACTACTGAAATAAAATTTGGTATAAAGGTATCACTAGCAGGCTAAGGAAATATAACCAAATGTTTTCAAAGTCTCCATCTTGGATCCAAAATGGCGGACCCTAAAAATCCAATTTCCACATTATTTGAACTAGAGACAAGAAATTTTGTATGAAGGTATATTATCAAGAGCAGTTTAGGAAAATTTACAAAACATTGAAAAAGTCACCATCTTGGATCCAAAATGGCCGCCAAACCTATTGTTGTATAGAATACACATTCTAAACATCTGACGCTACAAACACCAAATTTAGTACGAAGGTACATTATCACTAGTAGGTTACAAAAATGTTATAAAATGTATCCAAAGACGCCATCTTGGATCCAAAAATCAATTTTCAACACCGTTTGAGCTAGAGACACGAAATTTGGCATAAAGGTGTATTATCAAGAGTAGTTCAAGAAAATGTTACAACATTTTGAAAACGTCGTCATCTTGGATTCAAAATGGCCGCCCAAATAACTATCCAAACCGTTCGAGCTAGAGACATGATTTTTTTAACCTTTACAATCACAAGTAGGTCACGACAATATAAAAAAACGTTAAAATAAAAGTCGCCATCTTTAATCCAAAATGACCGCCCAAAAACCCATTTTTCAAACCGCTGAAGCTAGGAAAACGTAATTTGGTATGAAGGTGTACTACCTTCACTGCAAATCGCTGAGCAGTGACACGAAATTGGGAAACTTTGGATTTGGTAAAAGAAACTAGAGAGGAGAGAAGTTAGTGGAATTCTCAGAAGCCAACAGACTTCATTTCCAATACATTTCTCAAGAAACCGCCCAAGAGGAAGTGCACATGAAAAAGCCCAAATGGGACTAAAAACGAAATAGACTACGTTCTATCGAATAGCAGGGCAATTCTGCAAGACGTGTATGTTCTGAACAGTTTCAAAGTCTCGAGTCATCATAGGATGGTGATATGTAAGCTGAAATTAAATACTAGACTTGAGAGAAAGAAGCTTATCAGAGGAAAACCGCCACTTTCAATCTGGAAAATCTAGGGAAGAACAGAGAGACATTCGAGATAGAACTAACAAGTAAAGTACCCGAAGTGAGGACTCGAGTTGCTCATCAAGTGATACCTTAAATTGAAGCTAGTGACGAGTATAGTACACCTGTGAAATCCCAGCTGCAGAGCTCCAGAAATAAAAAGGTTATGGCGGGTCAAAGTTCAAAGAGAAAGTGAATTGTATTGAAACAAGTCACAACGAAAGGCAGAACAAAAGTCAGAAGGACATGGTTTTGAATTGAAATGCGATTCATGTGAATTAAAGAGGTACGTACAAAGTACTACACATTGATACAATCAATATGTAAGTCGTCAATGAAGGCGTGTGATAAGCAGATACTTTGCTCACAATGAGCACACTTGACAAAAGAGATGTTCTTACATGAGGTCTTGTAACACTCGTCACGTATATTAGAATCAAAACAATAATACAATGGAGACATCCAGGGCTCGGGCTCCTCATCCAAGTAGCCGTTTTTGTAAAACGCAAACCTGATCATATTGCGAAATCGTGAGGCGCTGAATTGGAAGAGAGTGAAGGACTGCATTCGTAAAATGTTATCCCGATGCCAGAGATTAATTTCCGAGGAAGCGATAACTGTGTCAATAATGAACCTGATAAATGATTTATATGGACGGAAGAAATAAACATCAAGTGGTTGGATGAAACCAGTGCAACCACCAGGAATTAAACGTTTGAACAGTGTTATATGATTAGGGCATAATTCATTTGATACGTTATCATCCTTATTTGCACTCCATCAATCCAGCAAAAGCAATATCTACACACATTACATTAATTGGGAGCAACTTACGACGTCTTACCATCGGGATAATCAGCAAAACATGGACATCACACACAAGCAGCTAAATTCGCTTTCTCTTTGAACTTTGACCCGCCATAACCTCTTTATTTCTGGAGCTCTGCAGCTAGGATTTCACAGGTGTACTATACTCGTCACTAGCTTCAATTTAAGGTATCACTTGATGAACAACTCGAGTCCTCACTTCGGGTACTTTACTTGTAAGTAACAGATTTAGCGCCTTGGAGGAGTTAGAGGATGAAGAAGACATCAATAGAAGATATAAGATACTGACCGAGATAATAAGAGAGACAGTCAAGGAAATAGCAGGAACCAGAAAGAAAAACAGAGAGTAAAATCTCAGAAGAAACTAAAGAAGGGAAATGAAAGAAGAAGAAAATTACATAAAGAGGATTGAGTATCTAGAACTAAATAAAACCGTAAGGAAGAAATAAAGAGAGGATGTACGAAGATATAACGAAAAATCTTGTTAGAAGTACAATCGAGGAGAACAAGAGCCTGAGGAAAACCAAACAGCAGCTGATGATAGGGAAAAAGCAAATAATTGCAGTTAAGAGACCAGACGGGACCGTAACACGAAATAAGGAAGAAATTATAAACATATTTGAAAATTTCTAGAGAATTGTACTACTCCGAAGAAGAACTAGGAAATGAAGACTCAGAAGAAAATGATGTAGATATCACAGACGTAATGAAAGAAGAAGTGGATAAAGTAATTCGAGGGAAGAATAATGGAAAGTCGCCAGGAGAAGATGGACTTACAGCAGAGATGTTTAAATGAGGAGATGAAAAGATGAAAGAGGAACTTGATAAATTATTCTCAATGTGCCTGAGGAAGAGAGAAATACCCTCAAGTTGTAACAATGCTGTTATTATTTTGTTGTACAAGAAAGGGGACAAAGAACGCGTCGAAAACTACAGACCAATTAGTTTACTGTCAGTTCTATACAAAATGTTCACCAAAGTTATTTTGAATCGTATTGAACGGGACTTGGATTTTAACAACGGAAGGGAACAAGCTGGGTTTCGTCGTGGATTTAGCACAATGGACCACATCCAAACATTGAATGAAGTTATGGAAAGGCCTAATGAATATGAACTTCCACTATGTTTGGGATTCATAGATTTTGAAAAGGCTTTCGATTCGATCTCCTTGTCAGCAGTACTTAAATCACTTGAACATCAAGGCATCGAAAGTGCATACATCAAGATACTGCGAAACATTTATTCGACTGCCACATCTGTCATCAAGAAAGTGAAAAATTTAAAGTTGGAAAGGGGGTAAGGCAAGGAGATTCAATTTCTCCGAAACTGTCTTGTGCGGTCCTGCAATTAATGGCGAATATCTTCATCACCTACGGTTCGCTGATGATATAGTCCTGTTTGCTTCAAGTGTAGAAGAACTACAAACCAGAATGGAAGAACTGAGTAACGAGAGTTCGAAAATAGGCCTTAAAATGAACTTAAGGAAATCAAAAGTCATATACAATCAACATGCTGCAAAGAGGGAAATAAAGAGTAGCGGAGAGACAATAGGCATACTTGATGAGTATGTTTACCTAGGCCAGCTTAAAACATCGAATACTAAGTTGACTGATGAAATAAATAGAAGATATAAAATGGCGTGGAGTTCGTTTGGAAGACTACACTTTATTTTCAAAAGCAAACTAAAAAATATGTCTGAAGCGTAAAGTTAATAATCAATGTGTCTTACCTGTAATGATGTACGGCTGCGAAACTTGAACATTGAATGCGCAAACGACTCAAAGATTAAGAGTCACACAAAGAGCAATGGAGAGATGCATGCTAGGAATAACCAGGAGGGACAGGAAGAGAAATGAATGGATTCGCGCACAAACAAAAGTAGAGGATGTAATCAAGACTGCGAAGAAGATGAAGTGGAAATGGGCCGGTCACATAGCTAGACGAACAGATGGAAGGTGGACGACAAATATACTACAATGGATTCCTAGAGAAAATAAACGACCGAGACAACGTCCAAATGTAAGGTGGGTAGATGAAATGAAGCGTTTTTCAGGAGCTACATGGATGAGGATAGCAGCAGACCGAGATATGTGGAAAGGAAAGGGGGAGCAGTTGATGGAAAACGGCTGAATATGATGATGGTGATGACGTAAATACTTGTACTTTCGAATGTTTTCAACATCGCTGGCAACTGTACAATAACAGACAAACAAACAGGGTATTCCCAAAAAATTCTCTGAAGTAAATTTGGGTCCAAATAATAACGAATGGAGCTACCTATTAGCAAGTAACAATAATTCGTTAGCGGCAAGTCAATATCTCAAACAGATCTCTTTTTGGGGAAAATTTAAAAAAAAAACCGCATGATTGCTTAATAAGCAGGAGTAAATTAGATACATTCGAACAAACACATTTGCTGTACTTTTGATCAGTAAATGAGACCCATTGTCCAATTAGAAGCTAGTGATTACGTTTATAATCAGTATTCAGTGTTTGTCGTGGGGGGGGGGGGGTTTCCCTGGCTCCCGAGAACTTCATCCCCGGTTGCTGATTCCGAATGTCATCCCAACCAGGGATAAAATCTTTGTATTTCTGCCTAAACAGGAAATAAGTAGAAACTTACAAGGAACTACTAGTTTTAGGATCCCCCCCTCATTTCGCAAAATATAACAAATCGAACACTGTCAGTACTCACGTGGAAATAGTGTTACCACGTGTCCCGTGTTATAGGTGATTTCCCGTATTTTGAAGGGAGAAATGGTGTCCCGTTTTAACAGCATACGAGACGCCTTTAGTCATGTATTTAAACATTTCGTTTCTTCCGTGATTGAAACTATTCATTTATAGATTCTGTACTTCACTCGATTCTGTGAAATCTGACTTCTTTAGATGCTTGCGTCAGTATCACTAAAAGAATTTTATGACTAGAGTGATGTTAATACTTTTAAAAAACTAGGAGGCTTTACATTTGGAAGGTAATCATTAATTTTGTTGTTTTGAAGAAATCATTAATGATTTGGAACTCTCTGAGATTTGTTTAGCTTTTAATTTGGTTGATTTTTATGACGATTTTTCTTTCCAGAACAAAAAATCCCTTTCGGCAGGTCTACAGGCCTCGTAGTTTTTTTATTTTCAAAAATTCAAATCTCGACTTATATGAGCGCTATCGAGAAACTATTTACTGATTTGTAGATTATTCATCAAGAGCTGTTCAACGATACCCCACAAGACGTATATATATATATCGCTTTGCTTTGCTGGGAGAGGTGCAACCCAGACCCCGATAAGGGGCTGCGCCCCCAACTTCAGTGCTTTTGAGAGGATCTTAACCGAAATCTCCCTGCAGCACTACACCACAATGGTGTCCATCTGCACCTTCCCACGGGGAGCTGCGCCCCCAAAGGGGAGGTTTGCCCCATTTATTACCTATACTCTTGGTCATACACCTTCAAAGAAAATTTAGTTCCTCTACCTTCAATGATTTGAAAATTGGGTTTTGGGGGCCGACATTTTGGATCCAAGTTGACGACTTTTTGAAAGTTTTCTTATATTGTCGTGACCTACTTGTGATGGTATGCCTTCAAGTAAAAGTTCATTTAACCAGCTCAAACGGTGTGAAAAATGGGATTTTGGGCGGCCATTTTGGATCCAAGATGGCGACTTCCCCAAATGTTCTAATATTTCCCTAAACTACTCGTCATAATACACCTTTATGCCAAATTTTGCATCTCTAGCTCAAACGGTGTGGAAAATGGATTTTTAGGTCCGCCTTTTTGGATCCAAGATGGCGTCTTTAGATACATCATGTAATAATTTAGTAACATACAAGTTATAATGTACCTTGTTACCAAATTTGATATTTCTAACTGTAGCCGTTTAGGTTGTGTATTCTATACAACAATGGGTTCGGCGGCCATTTTGGATCCAAGATGGCGACTTTTTCAACATTTCGTAATCTTTTTCTTGAACTACTAGTGACAATACACCTTTATGCCAAATTTCGTATCTCTAGCTCAAACGATATGGAAAATAGATTTCTTGCTTCCGCCATTTTCGATCCAAGATGGCGTCTTTGAATTCATTAGGTAGGAAACATTCTTGAAAACATTTATTCGACTGCCACATCTGTCATCAAGAAAGTGATAAATTTAAAGTTTTAAAAGGGAGTAAGGCAAGGAGATTCAATTTCCCCAAAACTGTTTTCTGCGGTCCTGGAGAGAGTGTTCCAAAATTTAAATTGGGATGAAGTTGGAATTAAAATTAATGGCGAATATCTTCATCACCTACGGTTCGCTGATGATATAGTCCTGTTTGCTTCAAATGCGGAAGAACTACAAACCAGAATGGAAGAACTGAATAATGAGAGTTAGAAAATAGGCTTTAAAATGAATTTCAGTAAAACAAAGGTCATATACAATCAGCATGCTGCAAAAAGGAAAAAAAAGATTAGCGGAGAGACAATAGGCATACTTGATGAGTATGTTTACCTAGGCCAGCTCAAAACTTCGAATGCCAAGTTTTCGGATGAAATAAATAGAAGATGTAAAATTGCGTGGAGTTCGTTTGGAAGACTACACTTTATTTTCAAAAGCAAACTAAAAAATATGTCTGAAGCGTAAAGTTAATAATCAATGTGTCTTACCTGTAATGATGTACGGCTGCGAAACTTGAGCATTGAATGCGCAAACGACTCAAAGATTGAGAGTCACACAAAGAGCAATGGAGAAATGCATGCTAGGAATAACCAGGAGGGACAGGAAGACAAATGGATGGATTCGCGCACAAAGGTAGAGGATGTAATCAAGACTGTGAAGAAGATGAAGTGGAGATGGGCCGGTCACATAGCTAGACGAACAGATGGAAGGTGGACGATAAATGTAGTACATTGGAATCCTAGAGAAAATAAACGACCGAGACGACGTCCAAATGTAAGATGGGTAGATGAAATCAAGCGTTTTTCAGGAGCTACATGGATGATGATATCAGTAGACCGAGATATGTGGAAAGAAAAGGGAGAGGCCTTCATACAGCAGTGGATAGAAAACGGCTGAATATGATGATGATGGTGATATATATATATATATATATATATATATATATATATATATATATATACATAGATATCGTACCGATCTCAATAGGTACATTTTTTTTCGAAATCTACCTAAAAATTACGATGTGACATCAAAATGAGTATTGTTAATTTTAACACTGTAAACCTAATTTTTGATACTTTCCCAAATATATTAATTGTTCATTTCTCTTATGTTCTGAGCATTACTGGTTCAAACGCATTTGTTTAGACAGTTATTTCAATGCTTAAAAACAAATGGAAAGATGACAGGAATAAATCAGAAATACAAGTTTCACTTAATTTTGATTATAGTTGTCAGATATCTCATAAGTTGATTAAGGGAGATGCAGCATTAATCGGAAATGCTAAAATTGAAGTAAATTATTATGGCTTTTAATGTTTTAAAAAAAGTAAAATATATCATGTATGCTAATTTAAATAGCAGTTTGTTAATTATAATATTTTATATGCGTAAAATTCAATAATTCACTTCTGTTCTTTCTTTATTTATTTTCCGGTATTTTCTTGGTGTTGTGAGAATTGCATAACCATTAATATGATGACATTTCCTTGAGTTAACTTAGAAAAATGGCAACCAGGGATGTAGTGCTAAATTTCTAGGTGGGTATACGCTTGGCTCGTTGTACACACTAAAAACAAAAGAGCGGATTCCGCTCAAACCGAGCTGAAAGAGTGACCGCTCGTTTAGGTGCGAATTTTCATCGGAGCAATGATGAGAAATTTCCGCTCGAAAAAAGAGCGAAAATCTGTAGTAGTCTATTTCAATGGAAAGCCAGATATTGTATTTGTGTAGATGAATTTCCATCTATTCAGATACAATTTACATCTTGTGAACATGAAAACGACGCAATAAAATGTACAAAAGTGCGAAAGGCAGCATTAATTGATATGTACTAAAAAGTAAAGTACTGTACTTGTGAATGAAAATGAGTAAAATAAAGCTAAACCTGGAGGAGATCTGAACCCGGTACCGTTCGATCAGCTATCCAACGCGTTAACCCCTCAACCAAGGGTCCAACTGCGAGAATGCATCCTCGGAATTGTTTCTTTCGTCTCGTCAGGTACTTGATTATAACGTTGACAGATTTCTTGTACGTACATATCTTACTCCTGACTCTCATTTTCAACTATACATAACGCTATAAATTTCACAGTATAGCTTAGTCTTTCGATAGCCTCTGCTTTTACAAATGGCGAAGACCAATGTTGACTAGTAGCCGTGCCCATAATGCATTGCAAATCGCTCTAAAAAGAGTGGAATTCAAACCGATCTACAAAGATGAGAAAATTCACTCCTAAACGATGAGAAATTGAAGCACCAAATCACTCTAAAAAGATGAGAAATCGCTCTTTCACCTTCGACGACTCAATAGAAAACCGCTCTTTTAAGAGTGAAAAAATAAATTACATCGAAAAGAGCGAAATCCCATCTAGAAAGAGTACATTTTCCATCCAACGCGATAATGTTTTGTTAGAAGCCACTCTTTTTCGATCGAAAATTCCGCTCGAAAAGGAGCAGTCCCGCTTTTCCATCTAAAAAGAGTGAAAATTCCGCTCTTTTGATTTAGTGTGTAACGAAACCTTTCGCTTACTATCCCATATGCCTGCGTATTTTATAAATTTTAGGTGGGTATACGGTGATGCCTAAAAAACTGAGGTGGGTATACGGTGATGCCTAAAAAACTGAGGTGGGTATACGGTGACGCCTAAAAAACTGAGGTGGGTATACGCCGTGTACCTGCATATACCCTCTATTACATCACTACATCACTGCTGGCAACCCTATGTGGAAAGTCGTCTTATTCGTATTATTTCGAGGAATTTTTACTCCAAAGAATGTCTGAGAATACCCTACTTTCTTTGGGGTATACCTTGTGTCAGTTCCACAAATGGAGTATGCATTTTTGGAAAGGGTAGTTTTCAAGTCGTTCAGGGTATCACACCGCCTTAGTTCTACCGTTAATGGTATTGGATATATCAGACTTTTAAGTTCATTTCCTCACACTTTCGACAGCCTACTGGGTCGAAACTATGCATTTGCGCACTTTCGATGGTAGATACTTTTTGTCTTATTTTCATCTCAGCAATTTCATGAGGTAGGTTTGTCGGTATTGTTTTGCAACACCCTGTATATGAAATCAATTTTACAAGCACCCGAGATTTTATGTTTCATAACGTAAATAAATAATTTGTATCTAAGAATAAATTGGATAATTAAACTTGTTTATTTTTTCATTATTGACGTGTCATGATTTTCATCACGCACGTCGTTCAAAAATAATTGGATTCGAACCATGTACGTCTTTTTTAGGATATGCCTCCAGTTTCGTCTTTACTTGTTCTGTTATTACTAAGAGCTGGAAGCGTTGGTTTTAACAGTAATTACAAGAGCAAATTTTACAGTATATGAGTAAAATGTTTAACATGCAAGCGGAAAGTAATATACTTATTTGTAATAAGTTACAACTACTTCAGATCCTTTTGTAAAGTTGACAGATTTAGATTCTAAATGTCTCATTTTTTTGTCCTGACATCTGTTGTTCTACTCTAAATTCTACTCTAAATGGGTAAAATACGTGGCGTGTTTTTAAAGTAAGTACCATTTTCAAATTAAAAAAAACAAAAACAAGTAGACTTTTCTGATCAATTTTAATTTTACATGAAAGCTTGTACGTTAATCTACTTTTGCACATAATATCCGCCAATATTAAGGCACTTGTCGTATCGTACAACCATCTTTTGAATCCCATCCTCATAGAAGTCTGCCACTTGATTTGACAACTACTGCATCAAGGCCGTGTTGACCTCATCCTCGTTGTCGTAGGGCTGACCACCCAGATACTTCTTCAAATGCAGGAACATGTGGTAATCACTGGGCGATAGATCGGGACTGTACGGATGGTGATCAAGTTGTTCCCAGCGAAATTATGCGATGAGATCTTGAGTTTGATTAGTCGCGTGTGGACGGGCATTGTCATGAAGCAAAACCATCCCCTTACTTAGCATGCCACGCCTTTTGTTTTGGATTTCACGGCGCAGTTTTTTTCAAGGCCTCACAATACGTCATTGAATTTACTGTTTCACCATGAGGAAAAAAGTCCACAAGCAACACCCCCTTCCTGTCCCGAAACAGTATACATGATTTTCCTGGCTGAGATTTTTTGATTCAACTTCACTCTCTTGGGTGGTGTTGAATGCCGTCATTCCATGGATTGCTGTTTCGATTACGGTGTAACGTAAGCCTGTCACAATTTGGCTTAAAACATTATCACCTTCCTGACTATAGCGCTCAAGGAATGTGAACGCACTGGCTAAACGTTTGGTTTTGTGCACCTCAGTCAACAGCGTGAGCACAACTTTCGATAATTTAAGCATTCGGTCACAATTTCATAGATAACACTTCTTGAAACTTGAGGAAACGCATCAGATAACGACGAAATCGTAAAGCGTCTGTTTCCTTTCACTTTTTCGTCAACTTTCAGCACCAAATCTTCAGTAAGTGACAGAAGCTCGTCCACTTCGTTCCTCATCATGAACATACGTGAGGCCATCTTAAAAAGCTCTAACCCATTTCCGTACCATTCCATCACTCATAATGTTTTTTCCATACACTTCCTGATCTGACGATGCATTTCTGTCTCTTTCATGCTTTTAGCACTCAGAAAATGAATAAAAATATTACATTGAAAGGTTTCAGCCACGATTTTCACATGCGTATGTGACCGAGTAGCCGTAGCTCAGTGGTAGAGCGTTGGCGTAGCATTCGGGATGTCATGGGTTCGATCTCAGCGGTCGACCATCCTGACTGAAGTTTTTTTCAGGATTTTCCCTCTGTCATACCAGGCAAATGCCGTGTGGCACCTTCAACATAGGCTCTAGCCGACACCTTCCTGAATCCTTTCCTCTCCCTTATCCCGGCCTGAGCCTTAGATACCTAAGGGCCATGAATAAAATTCAAACATAGATGTGGATATCAGGAGAGAAGGTGAGGAAAACCTTTCGAAAATTCGGACAGTAAATATTGTAAATCCGCGTGGCAATCAGTCAGTTCCACAGGGTGATGCAAAAGTCCCAATACACTCTTGTAATTCACAAACCGACAAGGATAGGAAGCATCGTAGTACACAAATGTGGAATAATGGAAGCAGCTACATTTTGACGTACCTGACCAATGGGGTCGCCATCTTGAAATCTGCCATATTGCATCGAGTTATTTTTTTAAATGGAAAATGGGTCCTGTGACATACCGATCAACACGAGAATGTTCGCAGAAAATTATTCCTTGCGTAAGATTTGATATACCTGTTATGATGTCGCAGTTTAGGCACTGTTGAATAAACGAACACATGATGGTGCACTGCAAATTTCAGTGAAGATAAGTCCGCCACCGTAATAGGTGCATGAAATTTAATGCCTGGAATGTTTTTTTTTTCTAGGAACATTTAAATGTTTTATTTGTCATGTGATATCTTCTAGGTTCTTCTGTCCTGATATCCATACCTATGTTTGAATTTTATTCATAGTCCTTAGGTATCTAAGACTCAGGCCGGGATAGGGGAGAGGAAAGGATTCAGGAAGGTGTCGGTCAGAGCCCATGTTGAAGGTGCCATCCCAGCATTTGCCTGGTATGACAGAGGGAAAACCCTGGAAAAAAAAACTTGAGTCAGGATGGTCGACCGCTGAGATCGAACCCACGACCTCCCGAATGCTACGCCAACGCTCTACCACTGAGCTACGGCGGCTCGGTCACAGACGTATGTGAAAATCGTGTCTGAAACCTTTCAATGTAATATTTTGTTACTGTTAATATATGACCTTGAAAACTTTGTTATGGGATACGCTCTAACTTCAATCTATAAATTAATTCCTAGTAATATAATAGCAGTGAATAATGTGTACAAGTATGTGGAGACCGTGAGCAACGTGATTGTTCTTTTGCTAGTTAAAGAAAGTTATAAAAACCATTATCAAGAAGTTTAATTACCTATCAAGGCACATGCTAAGCATTGCATTTCAGACTGTTGCCAAGTAATAACATGGTATTTATGAAAGGATATATACTAGTAATACACAATCACTGCGAATAACATGTTAATTGTATATGTGACAAAACAATAGCGGAGGGAGAAAAATGTGTGACGTCACGTGTAAGTAATGAAACACATAATTACTTCATTCCTAAAAAATACTCATAAAAACAATTAAAATCGACTAAATTTATTCAGAACTTCTTAAACAGCTCAAATTTCCGAATGCTAATGGCTACTAAGTATTTATCGTATAATTTATTTTCTAAATTATGGTGGCGGTGTGTTCAAATAAAGATAAACCAATAAACTTGATTCGTGAGTGTTTAGTTGCAATAAAATTCCAATCTGGATTCCACTAGATACAAAAAAAAAAAAAAAAAAAATCTGGAGCTCATAAAACCCAAAAAGTATTTAAATCTTAAAAATCCAAATAATATGTACACACACAAAAAACAGTAATATCTTTGTTAATTTAATGGTGTTAAATACCAAAGGCTTGTTCAGGTTGTAGTGTTAATCAAACAACAGTTAAGTGTGATTCAAGAAAAACAACAGGTGTTAAAAGTGTCCTGTGTTAAATGTCACGACTTCAAATAAAAGTGATAGGTGTAGAAAACATTTTGTGTTCTCGAAGCATTACAAAAATGTTTCGAATGTTACATTCAACATTAAAAAAAAAAAAAAAAATCGACCATTTTCATTAACTAATTACATCGGCCCGTTCCATCGAGCTCTAAATAAAGAAACTGGACTGACTGATTAGTATCCAAAAGAGATGCTAGACCAAACATCTACCCTTGTTTCTCCATTTCCCGTCTAATCCAGTATGGACCAAATTTTCAGTTCCAACTCAATTTTATACGTTTATTATCACTTTGTGGCCTAGTTTTTATTTATTTCTTAATTCTTGACGCTGCAATTATTCTTATAATAGCATTCCGTACTGTGAATACAATGCTATAAATAACAGTTAGCAAATTAGTAAGAATTAAGACATAAATTTAAAAAACGGGCCGCACAGTGATAACAAGCGTAAAAACTTAGTTAGAACCGAAAACTGGTCAATATTAGTTTAGACTGGAGGTGAACAAACGACATTAAGTCCCCCCACCCTTCATAATTTAGATTTCTTAAATATTCAATACCATCAGTCACTCCAGTATCACTTTTAGATAGAGGTCATTGGCCTGTTCCAAGTCTATAAGCTGTTGTTACTAAAAACCTAGAAATAGCCATGCCTCAGCCACGATTCGAACCCACAATCCTCTGAACGCTAGCCTAACCCTTAAGCCACTGCGGTAAGCATTCAACTTTAGATGTTTCGAATGTACTTACATTAAAAAAAACACTGAAACAAGTAGTCGTACATTAACGGTGTAGACCATCCCCGCCATCTTGGTACGCACTTTCCATTGATTTACATGGGAATTGTTTTACTCGTCTTATATCTCTCAGGAGCGTAATTTTAACTTTTGTTTTCGCCCAGTTTCTTGTCATGTTACCTTGGACTCGTGCTATTTTGTAGAAATGCAATATTTCACACACGAACAGTGTAATTTCCCCTTGACATATTGTGATTTATATAGCAAACTATTAATAATACATTATACTTATATATTTGAAGAAATTTCACAAACCAAAACTATACAAGAGTTCAAATAACCACCAAGACAAATTCGTGAAATTGGAACTTGAATATTCTATTTCTGACAGGCATAAAATGAGTAAAACAATTCCCATGCAATGTAAAGTGCGTACCAAGATGGTGGGGATAGTCTGCACCGTTAAACTATCAAAATTACACAATGATAATCATTTTTCATTCTAAATTTTACTTAACCTTATTAATTATGCTTAAGGTTACGTAAAACAAATCTTTGAATCTCATTTACAGTAGACTCTCGACTATCCGGCCTCCGTATTATCCGGCCTAGTTTTAAAAGAATATTTCTTTTTTAATAAAATAAGACATACAGTAATTTATTTTGTCAAAGCTGTGCATACTACACTGTGTACTTGATTTTTTGAGTCAGACATTACACAATTTATCTTAAAATGTGTACAATAATGTACATTTTTTAATTTAAGAGGTCAGAAAAAAATTAATAAGAGCTGGTTTTGGTATAAAAATTGTGTTTTTAGTGGTATGGGTGAGGCGGGAAGTGAGTATGTATTGAACTTCGGCCTATCCGGCTTTCTTATCCGGCCTGCAGTTTCACAACAATAGGCCAGATAATTGAGACTCTACTGATCTATTTAATTGTTTCTTGAAGTGCTTTCTGTATTGTACGAGAAAGGTAACAGATTATTTGCGTTTGTTATGAAGCATAGTTATGACCTCATAACGTAGCCTACAAGTTAGTAATGAAATACTCTCTTAGACGACCATATCTCGTTCCTGTTAACGCCCGTAGCCGACCATCCTGACTCTTATGTTTTCCAGGCTTGTTCTCGTAAGGCGTTAGGCCAACGACTCGAAGGTCCCGGGTTCGAGTCCCGTCAGGAGTATGGATGTCTTTTAACTAGAATGTGACGGATAATCGTGACTGGCCCAAATAAAATAAAGCTTTTTTTTGTCCAGGCTTATTCTCACTTTCACCAGGCCAATGTCGGGATGGTACCTAACCCATCCCGGCCTGAGTCAAAAATGCCAAAAAGGCCTTACACAGCGATGGATTTTGGTTTCATTATATGGCCAATATAACGGGTCAAAACATGATTTTGATTTGCTCGACCAAGCGTCTGGGCTCGGCCTGGCCTGGTGCGGTGTTCTCGGCCAAGACCGAAATCCACTCCTAAGCCAAAATTAATTTAAATTCATTTCGTCCCTGTTAACTGCTTACTCATTTGTCTCCGCTTTTTCATTTCTTTTATTTGCACATACGTTAGTAAGAGAAAAATAATAAGACGAAATTCCTAATATGATAATAAGAAAAGGGGTCACGGTGCCTCAGTTGGTAGAGAGCTCAGCTCTGGTGCTAGGGGTCGTCGGATCGATCCCTGCTCATGCCATGAGGGTTTTATGGTGGACAAACACTATGTGCGTGAGTTTTCTCGGGGTACTTCCGTTTCCTCACACTTTCTTCATTTCACAAATTCATCCATCCCATCATCATCCATACGGCCTGAGCCATAGTTGCCTAAAGGCATTCAAATAAATTCAAAAAATAATAAGAAAAAAGTATAGGCCATCCAGGCTGTACAAATGCTTCGTTTCGGTGTTATAGGCTGCCAAAATTGCGGGAAGATGAATTCTACTGGTTGATATTTCCGATACTATTAACTGTAGAACTCAGGCAACATGGTACCCTCAAGGACTTCAAATCTGCTCTATATAGAACACATATTCCAAAACTGTGTAAATGATGCACAAGGGATTTCCCAAAATAACAGGGGATTCCCAGGAATTATCTGCAATAAAGGTGAGTCGAATTAAGCATGAAGGTAGTCCCATAACTTCGAGCAACTAACAATAAGTCGTTTACGACAAGTCAATATCTCAAACAGATTTATTTGGGGAAAGATTTTTCTTATTTAAAAAATCATGGTTGCATAAAACAGGAGCACATTACATGGAGAAACGTTTGATCAATTTGTTATAAGTAATAAATACTGTCGAGGGGCTCCATAGTCTACTGGTTAGAGCGTTGGACTCATGTCCGCGTGGTCCCTGGTTCAATTCCCGGATGGAGTCCCACTTTTCGGCGTCCAACCAGCGTCGGGAGGAAAACTGGGGAGTCACATGAATAAAGACGTGACGGCCACTCGGTCTGGTAAGCCCCTAATACGTGGCTATGTGGCGCGCAGCGTTGATCACACTGTCGTCGCCCAGGTGGATGCAGTTCCACCAAGCGCGGATAGATGGCGTTGGGGCAGGCTCTGGACCTATCGGTCTATAACGCCGGTGTTTTTCTTTTTTTAATACAGGCTGTCATCACCCGGTTGGATGACAGACATTTCGCTTATCATCTGTACACATACGGAAATTCATCTTATTCATGCTTATGTCGACCCACTGTTTACTCCAGACAATGTCCGAGAATATCTCACTTGCTTTGGGAAATCCCTTGCTCATCCGTTGCACATATGCATGTATGTATAGAGGTAATTTAAAGTCTTTGACAGTTCCACACCGCCTCAGTTGTATTATTAATTGTATTATAAATATGAAGCTCTAATATTCATTTTCCCACGCTTTCGGCAACCTATAGCGCCGAATCGAAATGTTTGTGCGCTCTCCCTCCATGGTCTGTACTATTTTCTTATTGTCATGTCAGGAATCTTGTGAGGTGGATTTATTGGTGTTATTTTGCAACTTATATGATATTTGTATATATAAAAATAAAATAATAAAAAATATATACTTTTCTTAGACAATTCGTACTAAAAAGTAAAAAAATAATTTTGCTTAAGCATGACTGAAAGGAAAAGCATATGCCGTCATATACAGTCACTTTATAAGTTCTTCAGTTGGCTCGCCCCATGCTTTTCTTTTTATTCATGCATAAACATTATTTTTTTTTTTTTACTTTTTAGTGCGAATAGTTTAAGAAAAGTATGTCTTTAAAAGGCGTCTTTTATTATTATTTTTTTTCGACTTATTTCGCTGATCAGATACTTTTTTCTCAAGCTAATGTTTTGTGACCCAAATCCTAACGTGTTCTGCAACCAGTCAAAACAGAACATCGTTGCAGGCTAGTATTTATTTTAGGATAAAGAAGTCCATATTTTTTTTAAAAAAAAAAGAAGATTAAAATATGCTTTCAAAATATATAAATACATATAGAAATATATTAAAGTAACAACGGAATCTGTAATCGACATGACTAATATAATTTGTATTTCAGAAAATACACATAATCTGGATCTGATGATCATAAGCAGCAGCGACAGGTCCTTCAAGGCAAACTAAGGCCTCTCCACTCATCCCGATGTTGCACTTTTACTTTGTCTCACAAAACAATTTGTCCTCTTTAATACTGTCAAGGAGTTCGATTCCTTACTGTTATTTTCATTCATTCATAACTTCAATTACATCCCTCAGAATACACTCTCCGCGCAGCCAATGTCCTAACTAGTTACTTTTATTTATTTTATTATTGTTTGTATCTTTATTCGTAGTTTTATTTGAGAAAATAAATATTAATTTTCTTTAGATTATAAATGACGATTTTTGTTCGAAATTGGAAATTCTAGATTATGAAAACGAAGTGAAATATCGGACATGATCAATGAATCAAAGCAAATTCTGGAAGGTCCAACAACAAGTAGACTACCCTCGTACAATGTTATGTTGGACATTTGATACTAGTGGTAAACATCGTATGTGAAGCACAGAAACAATGTTGCAATCTGTAAACAATATAAAAGATGGAATGATCAAAATGTCAATTTTCAATACTTAACGTGCTTTGATATTTACAGCTTGCAACACTGCGTTTGTGTTTCACATATTATGTTTATCATCACTCGATAATATCGGATAGCCAACAAACGGATTTAGTGGTATTTAAAAGTATACAAAATACAACTTCTTTGTATACTAGGTTGGTAACACTGACAAGCCGATTTTCTTAACCAGGTTGGTAACTTTGTATACCAGGTTGGCAACACTGAATTTGGACTCCAAATAACTTAAATCACTGTATCTCGAAAATGAAACAAAATTCAAAAAAATCTCAGTTACATTTTATTCTCGCTTTGGTGTCACGAATGCATCTGCGAAATTTGTTTGTGGAATTCTGTTTCTGTGTTCGAACAAACAATAAAGTTTTGAGCTGTAAATTTGAGCACAACGTGACGTATCGAAAAATTTAAGCGGAATTTGAAAAAAAAAATAATCAAATTTTCTTCTCATGGTGTCAAGAACTCATGTGCGAAGTTTGGCTGTTGAATTCGATTTCTGTGTTCGAAACGACGACAAAATTTCAAATTTTGATTTTCCAAAAAAACTATCTTCTGATTCTCAGTTACTTCTGCA